>JAUMHN010048741.1:25000-27924 GCA_032360265.1 Heliamphora ciliata | reverse complement strand
GGAGGAGGAGATTATCGGATTCTTCCACTGACATAGAAAAAAATTTATGGCTTATGAGAGATTGCTTCACAATGCTCTAGAGGAAGAAGACTTGTTTGAGATATCGTTATTCGTCTTCCATAGCATGAGGACGGAAAATTAAAATTTTTTGAGTTCCCTAAACTTAAGAGTGAGATTTTTACATGAAGATCCAATTTTCTGTTATGGGACTTCTTCTTTTTTTGCCCCTTTTTCTTTGGTGCAATTTATTTTGTGTATTTGGAAAATTTCGTTCAGCATTTTGGCCGCCACATCTGCGAGTCGGCTTCGAGCCTTGCAACAACATTTATGCACTTTTGATGCGATTAGTAAAAACCCATAATTAAACGATATAAATTTTGTGTTATGACTTGAATTCATTACTACTAAATCTATTACTATTATGTTAAAAAATTATAAGATAAATTACTGTTGAATTTGTTTGAATCTGTTTTTCCTCAAAATTATGTTAAATACATCTGTAAAATAATTTCATTGGAAAATGTGACTAATGAGTGAATTATTTTTGAATTTATGTTGATAGCAATGTAGATTTTATGGAACTAATATATATGAAATATTTGAATGAATTGATGATAGTAATAATGTAAATTAAGAGTTTTTTTATGTAAATTATTATATAATTTTTTAACATAATTCGAATTTGCACACGTATCGCATGTGCCTCGAATGTTAGTATAAAATAAGCTAACTTTTCCTCCAAGCGGCAAAATTAATCTTCCTAGGCGGCGGAAATTTGGTGATTGACTTAGGAGATTTGATTCTCCACTAATTCCTCATGACACGTAGTGAACACATGTTCTTTCGGAGAATTATTTTACATCATTTAGATTTTGATGTAAAATTTTGTATTCCTAAAATTTTTGAAAATTTAATATAAACTTTTAATGTTATTTTGTGAATTATCGTATCGTCAGAATTTTAATAAAATTATTCTAACTATAAGTTTTTAATTTTGACGTTTATCAAATTTTAACGAATTTTATGGTAAATTCTGAATTTAATTTTTATTTATAAGATTTTGTCAGGAATTATAAAATATCGGTTAATTATTTTTATTTTCTGGTGCAGTCTAGGTAGCGAATTTTACAGAAGCTTAGTCAGAGGATCGTCTGTTACCGATGTGGGAAAATAGGACACATAGCCCCACAGTGCGGGTACGCAAGAATGCCAGTACAACCATGTTGGAAATAGTGAATTCAATTGGCCATTATTCTAGAATTATTAGCCATTATTCTAGAATTGATTTCTGAATTCAATTGACAATTCAATTAGCCATTCAATTGGCAATTGAATTTCAAAAATTAATACCATTCATTGACAATTGATTTCTCTTTTCAATTATGTTGTTACTCTTCATGGGAGAAGGTCTATATATAGTCTCATTTGGTATTCTACAAATGGATGAAGCATAGAGAAGAGGTGAGTGAGTCCAGAATACAAGAGGAGAAAAAGATAGAGAGACCGAATTATAATTATCTGTTGTGAGAGAGAGAAAGATAGACGAGGTGCGTTCGAGTAGTCGATTCATGGTGGTGTTCCAACTTTCGGGTCAACCGTTTTATCCTGGGAGAGTGACGCCGATGGAGAAACCTACAACACCTTTGGTAGGCGGTGAATCATTCTTAAGGAAACAGCGTTTGTAAGACTCGGTTTGCATATTCTGTTCATATTATTTCTGTAATTTCGTTTTCTATAAATTCTGTTTATTGTAATCTTTGAAAATTAATAAAGATGTATTTTCTGGAATACCGAGTATTTCTTATGGCGTGATATTTCTTCCAACAATCTTAAGAATGATTCAGTTTTAAACCTGCTCGGTTTGGGTCTTGTATCTTTTTTAGATCAGAAAATATATGTTTATACTTCTAACATATTATGTGAGTATGTTCAGGTTTTATGAATTCATTGCAGTATGAGAACAATTATCTTGTTCAGAATAATCTGTTCTGAATAATCCATATCACAATGGTTTTCTTTCCGCTATCAACCAGTCGCCTATTCAGAATTGTTTTTGGAAATTCTGGTCGTTTGTGTCAACACTTTTTTGTTTGTGTCGACATTTTTGGCTGCTTGTGTCGACGCATTTTCTATTGGTGTCGACCATTTTCCTTCTGTTGGTGTTGTTTGGAACTCCCAGTTCTTTTGTGTCGACACCTCTCTTTGTTTGTGTCGATACCTACATCTGTTTGGAACTCTCGATTTTTTTGTGTCGACACTTCTCTCTATTTGTATCAACACCTACATCTGTTTGGAACTCTCGGTTCTTTTGTGTCGACACCTCTCTCTGTTTGTGTCGACACCTACCTCTGTTTGAATCTCTCGGTTATTTTGTGTCGACACCTTCACTGGTTGTGTTGACACCTTTCTCTGTTTGTGTCGACACCTTGGTTGTTTGTGTTGACACTTTTTCATGTTTGTGTCGACACCTTTGCTGTTTGTGTCGACACCTTTCTTGTTTATGTTGACCCTTTTTCTGTTGATGTCAACCCTTTTCTTCTTGTGTCGACACCTTCGGTGTGTGATGCATAACAGAGATCCGATCGGCTAAGGATGTAGGCAGCCGTGCGCGGCTGACCTCTGAAAGGTTAAATGGTTTAGGCTTCTGGGGTTCGGAAGCACTTGTTATAAGCAATGTTACATACTGTTACTGAGGGCGCTGCCCTCAGACTCCCGCTTAGGGGGGCTGCCCCTAGGAACCCCGCTAGGGGGCATGGCCCCCTAGAACCCCCCACCAAGGGGCGCGCCCCTGGGACCCCACCACATAATAGACTATGTTTGGGAGAATTAAGTTTAGATTGTTAACCTATTCTTATTATCGACATTGTAAAGATCTAATATGTAAATTGATCTTATTTTAGGAAACATGTCGACTGAAAAAACAA
>JAUMHN010048741.1:0-20000 GCA_032360265.1 Heliamphora ciliata | reverse complement strand
TTTCTGTAATTTCATTTCTATAAATTCTGTTTATTGTAATATTTGAAAGTTAATAAATATGTATTTTCTGGACCACCGAGCATTTCTTATGGCGTTATATTTCTCTCAACAATCCCTACCTGCCGTTAGTGCCTCCTGTTAGATATGCGAACATCTTAGATGGAATCACTCTACTTGAGTTGTCCAGTGAGAGGTGTATGTTGACGAGATGGAGTTCGTGATGCTCTTAGTAACACTTCTTTGCATCAAGGGTGATTTGTGGAGTGAGGAAGAGATAGACAACAATTGGTTCATGAAGACAGTAAAAGCAGAAGTATGAGAAAAGGGAAGGAATGGACGTAGGGAAGGGCTTTGGGTAACAACTTAAGAAGTACCTATTCACACAACCAGTTATGACATTTGAACAATTATTTGAAATTACTATCTAGATGGGTGGGGGTAGGGTCGGCCATAATTTAATAAGTACCTAATCACACAATCGCTTATGACATTTAAACAACTATTTAATGCTAGGGTACAAATTGAAGTTGCCTTATAGTCGAGGGATATTGAGAAAGGAGAAGCAAGTGAGAAATCGAGGAAACCTATGGCAACAATAACCAAGCCAACACAATCCTGCTAGCAATTCGACCAATCTAGTGACCTAATTCTATGAGGTAAACCTCTTGAATCCACAACTGAATAAGCTCGGCTAACCAAACCAGTCTAGTTAGGCAAGAGCACCGTAGTGAGCCTTTACCCAACTCACCTTACCCCCTAGTAACCATGCCAAACCAACTAGTCGAACAGGGGCTACTTAAGTCTCTAAAACTAACTCCACCACCAAATCTTACCATCTAGATACAATTCAACCTATTATTGTACTTTTTCCACCAAGTGTCTTGAATGAGTTGAACGATGTGTTGGTGGATTGCCTAGTTTGGGACCCTAATGTTGTAGTAGGAAATGACGAATGGAACGATGAAGAACAGAAAGATGAGGAGGATTGACCCATTGGGGTATCATTACCCTACTTGACGTTAGTGCCTCTTTCCAGATATGAGAACATCTTAGATGGAATCACTCTACTTGAGTTGTTCGGCGAGAGGTGTACGTTGACGAGATGGAGTTTGTGATGCTCTTAGTAACGCTTCTTTGCATCGAGGAGGATATGTGGAGTGAGGAAGAGATAAACAACAATTGGGCCATCAAGACAATGAAAATAGAAATAGGTGAGCCATCGAGGAAAAAGTATGAGAAAGGAAATGAAGGGAGGTCGGGAAGGGTATTGAGTAGCTATCGATGTGGCAAGAATGGGTGCGAGTAAGGTGGTGACAACAAGAAAGAGGGATGGTGGTGGTGGTTTTCGACGATTTACGAGTTTTGTTTGCAATGAGTGATTCCATTTGGTTGGTGGGTGTCCAAAGAAATTGCATTTCTAAATTAATTGTGTTTTGTCTTTTAAGTCATTTGGTTTAAAGGTATAACTACAATAAAAAAACCTCATTAAGAAGTCTGTGTTCAAAGTTAAAAAGTATGTGCATTATAATCGCCAAAAAATATTAAATCACGTGTTTATAAAATGCCCTTTTCCCCACTTTTTAATTTGGACGGCCATTTGTAAATGGACCTCGTTTGAAAATTCTAGGGGTTAGATAGGTCGGGTTAATAACCTAGAGATGGAAAAAAAAAGCGATTGTTTGAAGATAAAAACTGTAAATAATTTACCATTTCACAAAAAATTATTAGATACTCTTGGAGTAATATGTAGGCGATGCTATGCGATATTTTTGATAAATAAATAATCACAATTTACATAATGTAAATTATTTTTTATTTTTTATTTTTTATTTTTTAATTACTTAATAAAAATAAATTATTATGTTTTTATCAAAAAATTTATTATTTTCATATTGAATGGAAATAGCACATGAAGTTGCTATATGTACACTATGGTTGAACCAAATAATTCGCATTTCATACTCCCCGTCCAGGGACGCATCTAAACGGCATAGAAGCAGTAGAAGAGCAAAAACAAGCACCGATTACACTATACATTCATGACAACAGCAATGGTCCTCTCTCTCTCGACCACTCCTTCAAGCCTCTCCACCATGTTGAGTCCCAAATTCAGACCCTCTTTTCCTTCATTCTCAATCACTAACCCTAAAATCTTCCGTCTCGATCTCTGCCTCGCCGCCAAACAGCAGAGCGGCCCGGTGAAGAAGCCTCCAGCGAACAAGAGGAAGAGAAAAAAGGTTGGTGGAGGTAGTGGAAGTGATGGTTCGAGGAGTTTGAGTTTGGACGATGTTGAGATTGCAGACGACGGGGATGGTTTCGGTGCTGATGCGGGAGCGGATGAGGTTGGGCGGCCCTTACAACGGTACCAGCCACTTCCCCTGCCGAAACCCCCGGCTGGGTTTGTCGTGGATGAGCAAGGAAGAGTGCTCATGGTTTCAAATAAACGAATTGCCACCATTGTAAGTCATATATGTATGTATGTTTGTATAATATTTTTGTCGGCAACTATGATGTATGTGCATATGCTACTTTAATTTACTTTGAAATTCTTGTTGGTGACGCTCAGTTCTCAAGTACCTTATTTGTTTTTCCCAGTTTTATTTTTTAATCTCGTTATTCCATACAGTTTTTTCTTCTCGGCTAGTTGGAAATCGGTGTTGGAACCCGCAGCATATTTGTTTAACACCTGTGATTTCTTGTAGCTGAGTTATTCAATTCGACTCTCACATTTAAGAGCAAAACAAAAGAATTTTCTTTAGGAATAAAAGGATGGCTAAGAAGCACACATACTTCAAAATAGGCTCTGTATGCATATCGGATGCGTACCAGATACATATATACACTTGATACGGTAGGATACAAGTTTGATACACCAAAAAAGTATCTAATAATTTGTTTTTTGTTTTTTCATATTTTGGATGCGGCTCGGATATGTGGGGATATGGGAGGATACGTGAGGGATACGTAAGGGATTGATGTTGTCGTTACCGCACCAAAAATAATTATATAAACCTAGGTAAAAATACTCCTTAGAATAGTGATTTAAGACTATGTATCATTCCAACGAGAACAATAAGGCTGAGTCACAGATCTTTTACAATTAAAAATCTAATTCGAGTATTAAAGAACATGTGTGGCATTTGACTAATTGAATGTAGAAAAGAAATAATGAAAACAAAAATCAAAGAATTCATTTATATGAAAAGGAACACCCTAGGATTTGGAATCCACCATAACCAAAGTTCAGACCAGTTAAGATTTAGTTTTTTTTTTACGATTCAACCTGAACCGTTCTAACTACAGACCAGAACCCAGTTATCGAAAAAAATATCCGATCAGGAAACCTAGCACAACCTATCTTTGATTGGCACAGATCGTTCGTTATAAAGTCGGCATGATTCGTCCTATCGTATAATAGCTTGTCTCACGTTTTGATTGAATACGGCAATATGTATAGCAGTTGTATGACATCGTAATCATAATCACAAAGAGTAAAAATGAAAACTAGATTAATCTTAAAAAAATCTACCCATAATGAGGACTTTTCGAGTGTGAATTACGGGCTTAAATATGCACGTTTAAGTAGCTATTAGGGATACATGTATGATACTAGATTAGTCAAAATCGAAAACTAGATTAATCAAAATCAAGGACTTTTCGAGTGTAAATTACGGGCTTAAATAGGCACATTTAAGCAGCTACCAAGGATACAGGTATGATACGACGGGGATTCGTGAGGCTCCATATTTTTATATTTTTAATTATTTTAAGGGTATTTTTTACTTTTATTTTTTTAATTTATAAATCTAGTACATGATAAAGTCGGGACTTATTCTTTCTTTTGGTTGCTTCAACATTCCATCATAATGTTCTAATTACTTGTCATGTATTGAATGCTCTATTGTAGCAACGAAATGAATTTACTACTACTTTTGGTTTGATTTTTATAATTAATATAATACTAAAAATTGTAGAAATAATATTTTTTACAAATGTATTCAAGCCGTATCTGTATTCTACTTTGTTGAATTTTTTCGTATTACCGAATTCACGTCGTATCATAACTGTATTCTGTATCCATATCTGTGCTTCCCTAAAGGATGGGAATTTTTAATTACCCCCAAAAAAGGGCTTTTGGTGTAAGATCCATAATTAACATATCATGCAACATTAGGTCCAACAAAAAATACTTTGGACTTTTAAAGTTCATTATGTAAAATTTGACCAAAATACCCTTATTACTCTAATACTCATCCTCTTAAAGTCTATTATGTAAAATTGGACCAAAATACTTGTACTACTCTGATACTCATCCTTCACATCAACACCTTATCCCTCCACTTCTACCTCCGGCGGTCGCCGACGAGCTCCGACAACCATCTCCAGCGACCTTTGACGACCATCTCCGACGACCATCTCTGGTGATCAAATGATTTTTTACGCATTTAAAAAGATGAACATATATAATTTCAAAATATTAAATATTAATACTACTATAATTATAAAAAATTCAAAATTTAGGTGAAGTTGGAAGGTACGTTAAAAGCATAGAATTATATATATATATATATATATATATTATATATTATATATATGAATTATAATTGCATTCCCAGCCTTATTCTCAAAATCGAATTATTTGAGTTCCTATTGTTAAATACTTATTATTCTCTACCATGTTAAGATTACAGATACCCGTCGATTAAATTGAGTTACTGACAATTTTATTTAATTGGCTTCTTTGAAAAAATTCTTAAGACTTTTCGTTAACTTATTTGATATGCCGGATTATAAAATCCATTTGCAAGGTTTGGTACGGTAAAAACTTGTAAGTTTTTTTAAGGGGGTATCATCAATCCCGATCGCGGGATGTGGATTCCGCCAATAATTAATATCCACATATAATTAATGTTGTTATCCAACTCATTAGGATTATAGACCCGTAAAAGATCGCACCCTTTAATGAATTAAAATAACGAACATTAAATATACGTGTCTAATAATTATTTTGGAATTAAGAGTATAAGTACCCATAATAACTATGGGGTGTAAATTAATTTATATAGTTAGTATAAAATTAATTACCCTAACGCGGTCCTGTTCAATACACACAAAGTATACTAGCACAATGAGTCAGGACAATTGTCAAAACAATTATTGTTTTTCGTAATCAAGACAAATCTACTAAAATATTGTGCTACAGTATTACTGATGGTGTGTCCAATTCCATCTAAAGACTGTGAAACAAAAATTAATATTCTGCAAGAATCGATAATCTGGTCTTTTGTGTGTAAGTCGAACTCTACACACCAGATTAACTACTATGTAGAATAAAAAACACCAATGCACAATATTAAATAAATAATGTAAATGCATACATTTGCTCATTAAGATTTTCATAAAATGAAAAAATTAATTTTATTAATAAATAAAAAAATACCAAAAATCCAAACTGGTTTTTAGTATACAAGTCTGACAATCTTCTACTATACTTAAAATCACGCTGCTATATATTTGACTCCCATACCCTCTACATGACTGTTAAAAGTTTTAACCGGTAAGTTCTTTGTAAAAGGATGTGCAAGGTTATTCGCTGATGCAATCTTGGTTACAGCTGCGTCACTTCTCTGCACGATCTCTCGTGTTAGGTGATACTTACGCTCGATGTGCTTTTTTTTCTTGTGGGCTCTTGTTTTTTCGAGTTGGCAACCGCTTCGCTATTATCACAATAAAGTGTAATAATAGCCTACTGTATTGAAGGTACCACATTCAGATCCAGTAAGAAGCTTATGAGCCAAACGGCCTCCTTGGTTGCTTCAAAAGCTGCAACGTACTCGGCCTTTATGGTATAATCAGCAATGCAGGACTACTTGATACTCTTCCAACTTATGGCTCCACCTCCCACAGTAAACACATATCCCGAGGTAAACTTTCAAAAGTTCTTATATGTCTGAAAATCCGAGTCTGTGTATCCAAAAAGTACTAGACTATCTGCCTGGTAAATCAATATATAATCCCTAATTCTTTTCAGGTACTTGATTATATGTTTTACCGGTGTCCAATCTTCCTTTCCTAGATTAGACTGATATCTGCTAACCATGCCAACAGCAAAACAGATGTCGGATCTAGTGCAAAGCATAACATATATGAGGCTTCCTACTGCGGAAGCATAAAGAATTGCTTTCATCTTCTCTATCTCAACAGTTGTCTTAGGACACTGATCATTGAGTAAAGTGATTCCGTGTCTGAAAGGGAGGAACCTCTTTTGGAATTCTGCATGCCAAAACGAGCAAGGATCATATCGATATAAGTTGCTTGTGATAAGCTCAACATTATTTTTTTTCCAATCTTGCATAAGCTTGATTCTAAGGATGTGACTGGCTTCTCCAAGTCTTTCGATGAGTAAGATATCATTCACGTAAAGCACTAGAAACACAACCACGCATCCATTACGCTTTTTGTACACACAGGACTCGTCAGGATTTTAATCAAAATCATAAGACTTAATGGCATAATCAAACTCAGTATTCCAAGGCCTAGATGTTTGTTTAAGTCCATAAATGGATCTCTTAAGCTTGCACAGCATGTGCTCTTGGCCCCTTGTTATAAAACCGTCTAGTTGTATCATATAGATACACTCGTCAAGATTTCCGTTAAGGAAAGCTGTCTTAATGTCTATTTGCCAAATTTCGTAATCGAAATAAGCTGCAATGGATAAGAGAATCCGGATAGACTTAAGCATGGCTACCGGCGAAAAGGTCTCTTCATAATCGATCCCTTCTTTCTGAGTAAACCTTTTTGTAACAAGCCTAACTTTGAAGGTTTTTCCTTCTCGTCTGCTCTTCTCTTTTTTTTTTATAAATCTACTTGCATTCGATGGGTTTTATCCCTTTGGGTTGTTTTACAAGTTCCTAGACCTGCTTAGAGTATAGAGACTCCATCTTTGAATTCATAGCATTTGCCAAAGATCTGCATCTTTATCTTGTAGTGCTTCATTGTAGTTAAAAGGTTTGGTATCCAGTTTTTTTGGGATACTGTCGAAAGACTCTCCCAATAATGCATACTGATCAGGTTGACGAACAACCCTCCCACTACGACGAGGCATTACCTCTGTCTATGAACTAGCAGTGACACGTTGTGCTAATTCTGAACCCTATGCACCATCACCCACATGTTGCTCTGGTTGTAATACTGACGTGTTGATGGTAGCACCCTGATTTGGTTGAAGATCTGCATATTTCCCGATAATCTTCCCACTACGATGAGGTAATGGGATATTGATGACACTTTTTTGTGGCACTTCTCTTGTACTACTGGTATTTTCTCTCATATCTTCCAGAACATTTCTATTTTTGGGCTTGTGGTCCATTACATAATCTTCTTCCAAGAATTGGGCATTGATACTGACAATGACCTTCTGATCATTAGGATTATGAAATAAATCACCGTTCGTTCTCTTGGGATACTCAACAAAGAAACAGACTTCTGTTCTCTGTTCCAACTTATCCGTGTTCCCTTTCAGCGCGTGCGCTGGACACCTCAAAATCCAAATATGTCTTAGATTTGGCTTGCGCCCAGTCCCCAATTTTGTGGGAGTAGTAGGTACTAATTTAGAAGGTACCAAGTTCAGAATATAAGTTGTTGTCTCTAATGCAAATTCTCAAAACGAATTGGGTAACTTTGAATAACTCATTATAGATCTTATAATTTCTGTTTGTCTTATTTTTTCTTTCTGCACCATTTAGCTGTGGAGTGCTCGGTTGAGTCAACTGTGATGTAATCTCCTCTACGGACAAGTAGTCCCTAAACTCTCCAAAGAGGTATTCGCCACCACGGTTAGACCGTAGTGTCTTGATACATTTACCTAGATGCTTTTTCGTTTTCGCTTTAAATTTTTTAAATTTCTCAAAGTATTCAAATTTACGGTACATCAAATAAATATACCCGTTCCTTGAGTAATCGTCAATAAAAGTGACAAAGTACTTAAAGCCACCTTCAGCCTGGATAGTCATAGGCCCACATACATAAGAGTGAATTAGTTCCAACGGTTCTTTAGTTCTATATCCTTTAGTTGAAAATGGCCTCTTGGTCATTTTTCCCTCCAAGCGAATTTACAGTCTGGAAGTTCCTCCACTTTCAGTAAACTCAAGATCCATATTCAACTAGTCTATTTATTATTTTCGGATTTATATGACTCAGGCGTAAGTGCCAAAGATACGTTTGGTTTATTTTAGAAGGCTTCTTTCTCTTAAATGGTAAATTAGATGTATTATTCAATTCATTTAGTCGCAGCGTAGGAGTGATATGAGTTATAACATACAGATCATCCACCAATATACCAGAACAAATAAAACGTTTAATATCCTTAATAACCACTGAGTTTTTAAAATAAGCAGAGTATTTATCCTTAACCAATTTAGAAACTGAAATTAAATTCATTCTAATGGAAGGTATGTAGAGATAATCTTTTAAAATTAAGACTCTATCTCTACTAAAATTGAGAGTGACATCTTCTACTGCAATTGCTGTCACTCTTGTATTATTGCCCATGCGTAGGTATATCTCCCCATCATTGAGCTGTTTAGTTTCCTTGAACTTCTACAAAGAGTTGTAGACATGATTAGTGGCTCCCGTATCTACACACAAGGTACCGATGGATAACACAGCTAAACATGCTGCAACAACTAGTGAACATAAGTTACCTTGATTGTTTTGCTTGTTGAGAAAAATTGGACATTATTTCTTCTAGCACCCTATTTGGTTACAGTGAAAACACTTGTCTTTCGATTTTTTCACACAAGCTTTTGGTCTATTAGCTGCCTTTAGACTTGTGCCTCCTTGTTTCTGAACCTTTTTCTTCTTTTTGCCTTTCGGTTTAGAGGAAGAACCTTTTTCAGCAACAAAAGTACTTCCCAGTTTCCTAATACACCCTCAACTACTTGAAGTTCTTTAAGTAGTTCTGCTAGGGAAAAACTTAACTTGTTCATGGAATAGTTCAGACAGAACTGCTTAAAGATATCAGGCAGCGACTGAGTTTCTCGTCAATCTTAGCACCAAGGATCTCCAGTTCATTCAGAAGACTAATCATCTTCAGAACATGATCCCTAATTGGGGTGCCTTCAACCATGTTTATGTTCATCAGTGATTTCATGGCTACCTGCCTAGCTGCACGATTCTGATCCCCAAATATTTCTTTGAGGTTCTGAATCATGTCATAGGCACTGTACATAGACTGATGCTGATGTTGCAGTACATTTGACATGGATGCCGGAATGTAATAGCAAGCCATCTGATTAGCCTTTTGCCATTTCTGATAAGCCTGGGTTTCCTGTTCGGTCACCCCCTTATCAGGTACTGGTGGACAAATCTCTGTTAACACGAACTTATAATTCTCGACAGTTAATACGATATCTAAGATTCTTTTCCAGTCAATGTAATTAGGAACTGAGTTTATTTTTTTTGTGAGTATAGACGCGAGAGGATTGAATGCCATTTTATCCTGATAATCACATAATTAAAAAAATTAATTATGATGAGCAAAAACTTTTGAGTTGAATTTTAAAATTAGGTTCCCTCTACTATTTTTAAAAGAACTTGCTAGCAACTTGGTACACCGTGAATAACATGCTTCGATGGGAAGATCAACTACTATTCAGCATTTGTCCAGACAGACCAATTTCTATTAATTTTATTATCTAGGCAACAGATCGTGTCAAGTAAAATTAAATAGCTGACGTAATTTCGGTCCTATAAATAATAGTAGTGACTCAATGGAGAAGATACTATTATTTACAGTTAAGTGTAAACCATTATTTAATCTTGAATAAATCGTTTCGTAATGAACCCTTCAGATGGAGAAGTGATTCACACTAATAATTATCTAGAATTATCTCTAAATGAGATTCATACTGGTGATACCGTAATTAATTCTGTTTGATGGGAAGAAAGGCCTTAAAGAGGACATACAAAATTAATTACATCACCTACAAACTAGTGATGGAGACCATGGGATTTGTTTGTTAATAAATTCTTTCATCCACTTAGTTTTTTAAATATTTTTGAATTAATTAAAAGAGTTTAATTTAAATAAATTATTATTTTTAAATATGTGTAACAGGAAATAAAATTAATAATCATGACGAGAATAATAAGCATTTAATAACAGGAGTTTGAATAATTCAGTTTTGAGAATAAGGCTGAGAGTGCAAATATAATTCATAGATATATATATATATAAATTTATAAACATATCACCTCCACCAGTGTTAAATTTCACCTATTAAACATTCATCTTGAAACAGAATTGATAAACATCTTAAAACAGATAAATTTGTGCAAAACAGATAAATTTATCTGTTTGCATAGCATAACAAACATAACAAACAGATAAATTCATGCAAAACTGATAAATTTATCTGTTTGCATGTTAATTGCTATGCAAACAAATAATTTATCTGTTTGCATAGCAAAGAGAACAAACAGATAAATTAATGCAAATAGATAATTTATTTGTTAATTTATCTATTTGCATGGCAAAGAGAACAAATGATAAATTAATGCAAATAATTAAATTTATATAAAAAAATAAATTATCTGTTTGCATGTCAATTGCTATGCAAACAGATAAATTTATACAAAACAAATAAATTTATTTGTTTGTATAGCAAATAGAACAAACAGATAACATGTCAATTGTTAAGCAAAACAGATAATTTTATCTGTTTGCATAATAAAAATAGAACTGATAAACACCTTACAACAGATAAATTTATCTGTTGCCAAAATTTTCATGGCATCGTCTTCTTCGGCGCACACAGTTCTTCTCCTTCTCCCCTATCACGGAACTCAAAATCGGGTTTACGTTTAAAACCCACCAAACAAATCCGAGAGTAGAGAGAGAAAAATGAAAGAATTTCAAAAAGACACAAATCTAGAGTCACTCCTCTAACTTGCTATCCAAACCCATCCCAGCCCTACCAGGATTCGCAGACGAGTTCCGTTCACAAGCATGGTCGGTAGGAAATCGATGCTTTAGGCAAACCTTGAGTTGGCAAATCTTGCTTGTGCTCATGTTTGAGAACGTTAATACCTCTTTGCACCGCCTTACAGGACATGTCGGCTTCTTCTTCTTCTTTGGATCACAGTCCTCAGACTTCTTGTGCCTCTCCAGCATCGCCTTCTCGTCCTCTCCGTCGCACCCGGTCATTTCTATCGCCAACAAACAGATTTCAAAGACTACAACGTTTTTGCTGCCGTGGTCTGATTTTGGGCAGTCATGCGACTTGTACGATCTGTGCTTCAAACAAAATACCTGTGCGTTCATGCGCAAAATTGAATCAATTGAATTGAATTGAAATGAATTTCAATTGAGACCGATAACGAATCGAAAGAAACAAAAAACCTATTTTTTGAATTTACCTTCCGACATGAATCGCACTTGAAAGCAAGGATTAAAATTTGTTTTTGATCTTCTTCTTCTCCCATGGTTTCTGCTGCCATGGATACTTGCAGCTATGGCTCTCTCTTTCTCTCTCTTTTGTATTTCACTTTGGGAATCGATTTGTTCGTAGGGGCAATTTTGTCTATAAAATTGTCAAGCATTAATTAGAGGATCTTAGACCTTAAAACTTTTAAAATAATGGACCTAAGAAGTTAAAGAAAAATTAAATGGACTAAATGCACTACAAGGACTAAAATTTGGATTTCTCACTAATTATCCGAAAAAAAAGAATGGGAAGTTTGAAACATAATCATTTTTGTATTGCTTTCCTTTGTCTTATGTATCCAGTTTTTCAAGAATTAGGAAAACACCTAAAATTGTTTTGGAGAAATGGGTTGTGTTTAGAAAATTTTCACAAAAATAATTTGGAAAACAGTTTTTTTCGAATGTCATTTTTTCCTTGGTATTGATTTTGTTTTTCCTATTTTTGACAATGAACAACGGTTTTGAAAAATGAAACCAAATATGCCCATTTTTTTAGTGAAAGGTGCTTCTGAAAACATTTTTTTTTGGTAAATTATATTTACCTCCCTTGAGGTATCTGATAAATACAAGGACCTCTTCTGAGGTATCTGAAATAACATTGGTCTCCCCCGTTAGATTTATCGGTTAAATAACGTTAACAAAAAATAGCATTTTACTATTTTGCTCCTGTAGTTAATTAAAATTTTATTAGTTAAAAAATAAAAAACTAAAAACTAAGCAAGTTCCCACCGGGAATTCAACCCCCACCCCTGCTTGGCCACCATCTCCTTCACCAATACCATCCCCTTCTCGTCCTCCTCTCATCGTAACTGTGACTCCGATTCCATCATAAAAAATTAGAAATCCCCCCATGGATTTGTCTTCCCCCTTCAATTCCATCATCAACAATCAGAAATCCTCTTATGGATTCAATGCCAAAATGCCACAAATCTCCGATCGGCGAACAAACCCTAGCTGGCGCCACATATCTCCTTCATCGGGGACCACCAGCCCCCCGCCGCTGCCGCCGCCACCCACCTCCTCTGCTTCTCTTCCGAACTCACCTCCTAGTCCTCCTCTGCTACCGCCACCACCCAGCTCGCCTTGCCCTCCACTTCTTCCTCTTCACCATAAAAAATTCCCTCTGTCACTTTGAATTTGTAGCTTAGCCGCGATGAGCTCGGACGTGAACATACGGAAGGATCTCGTCGTCGTCTGAAGTCTCGTTCGTCGCGCTTTTGCTCTTTTTCGTGGTCCATTTGCCCTAATTTTAGAGAGAGAGAGAGATAGAGAGAGAGAGAGAGAGATGTTGATTAGTTGTTCTAAATAATCATAATTAGAAACAATCGAAACCTAGAGAGTAATAATATTGCTACCTTCTTCTCGTGCTCCTTCCGCTTTGTAGATTTTTGTTTGTCGTTTTGTTCCATTTGATTGGTTGAATTAGGGTTCGAATTTGAATCAACTGGTTCTTGTTTAACTTTGTGTGAGTTTGCAATTGGAGAGTCGAGGAGGAAACCGTGGGATCTGGGTCTGTTGAGCGGTGGCGGTGGTGGTTTGTGGTGGAGGTCACGATGGTGGATTTTGGTTCCTTTTTGTGTGTGGAATCCATGGATGTCTCTGGTTTTGGAGCTGCTAAGTTGCGCCTGTGGGTGGTGCGGTGCACCATGGTGGCGATGGTGGCGGCAGCGGCGGCGGGGATAAGTTTAGAGGAAATGGAGGCGTGCGTTTTGGCGTCCATAGTACGAAAGAGAATATGTGGAATATTAAAAAAATAAAATAATGATGTATGCAAGTTCTGTTAATTCTTTTAATGTCGTTAGTACGAAAAGGGGATTCTGATACCGACAATTAAAACAGAAGAAAGTGCAGTATCATTTTAGTAACGTCAAGGAAGGTTTTTGAAATAAGCCTAAACCTCAGGGGAGGTGAGCATAATTTACCCTTTTTTTATATTTCTTTTTGCTGTAACATTGTTATAGAATGATTAGAGATGTAATAACTTCCATGTTCAATACGGCGTTCTAAGTAAGCGGTGAAGTAGGATTTTGAGAACCCTGAACTTTATTGCTGAAGAAAAACAAAGATTGATATGTAAATAAGGAAGCGAGATCTCTTCTCTCCTGCTGTTTCTTTTTCATAAAAATTATCAGCTCAACCCACTAAATCATATCGGTTAGTAAGATCACTTGAGCACATTATTTTCTTGTCCCCTAAATGTTCATGTTCTTAGTTTGTAAACTTAGTCAATTTTTTTTACCCCCTGTAATAGGACAGAGGATGAGAAAACTGGAATCCAAATAAGATTCCTCAGATGACAATTTAACTGCAATGGAGTGTAAGTCTATTCATCTCTAATATGTTTATGTATTGGGGAAGAAAGGATGTCCCCTCTTCTCTTCCTCTATAGATAAACTTTTGGAAAAGAAAATATAACTTGGAATAATCGTAACCTGAGAAACATGGAAAGACATTGTCATTGCATCCACAAATCCGAACAGCTTAAATGCTCGAAAAGTAAGACGAATGGCTAAACTTTATTTTTTCTTTCAGAAATTGATTGTTCTCTTTTTTATTTTTCTTTCTGGGGCCAAATTGGGTGGAGAGAGGGGTAGGTGGAAACAAAGAAGGAAGAATTATGTGCAATGGCAACGTTGGAGAAAATAAAATGGAGACGAAAATCTAGATTGGTATGGTTGTGATAGGAATATTTGGTACTTTCAATGTGCGATGAGTGTTCATCAGTGCAGAAATCCAATCAGAAGATTAAGACTGGGGATGCTATATTCTTCCCCAAAGAGGAGGAATTATAGATGGGAAAGTTAAAATCTTGGTGACTAAATTTGAGTGCTACGGACTTTGGGATAATGTCAACTGAGGAGAAAGTGTTTGGAGTGTCCTTACTCCGAAGTCATAGGTGCTCTTTCGACCAGTTTCCTTAACAGTGATGAAGCTGTGTCCAGATGGAATGAGCATAGATTTCTTATGTTAGTGTTAGGATTGGGTACAAGGTGATGGTTTTTATGGAGAGGTCTCACAGTTCAGTAAAGTTTGCTAAACGCTTATATGTTTCTTCCATTTCATAAATTTCCGAAATTGGGGAGCAAAGGGGTTGGAGAGATTTTTAGAACAATTAGTGCTTATATGTTTCTTCCATTTCATAAATTTCCGAAATTGGGGAGCAAAGGGCTTTGAGAGATTTTTAGAACAATTAGTCTGGGAGGGGTGTATAGGTTGAATTGCTATTAGATTAAAAAAGAGTTCACTTTGGTGGTTTGCGTGTAGCAAAATGCCTTTGTGGAAGGAGTGCAAATTTTGGATGAGGTTTCGCTGCATAATTGAAATCTAAATTCTAGATTAGGAGTGGGCATCCAAGGGTGATATGTAAGTTGGACATTGAATAGGCAATGACCAAGTGAATTTGGATTTTTATTTTATCTTTTGGAGAGGATGGTTTTAGGAGAGATGGAGGAAGTGTATTCGAATTTGCATCTCCTTTGGGAGATTGCTTGGCATACTTAAAGGACCTTTGACTAGTTTTTCTGATGCATCAAGGGTTTTGCAATAAGGAGATCTATTGATCTCTCTGCTTTTCATTTTGGTTATAGAGGCATTAAGTAGGATGATAGATTGACAGGTCAGGGTGGTTTCACGTTCTGTCTTTTGGATGGGTGAATAGTATATTTTCATGATTTCCCATTTGGTTTATATTGATGATGCTATTGTCTTTTGTGGGGTGGCTATAATGCAGTTAGGATGTCTTCAATTCTTCACTCTATCCCATTTTTGAGGTAGTATTGTCTTTGAAGGTAAACTTCGGAGATCAACATTAATTCCAGTTGGTGAAGTGGAGAAAGTTGATACCCTTGGATTTTCTTATAAAAAAAAAAGGAAAAGAAAGAAAAGAAAAAGATTGATACCCAATCATTTATCAATGTATGTCCATTGGGAACTTTTCTAGCCTTTATCTTGTTTTACTTATGGGTCCTCCTTCAAGCTGAAACATTTGTGGGCTGGGGTGGTGGGTAGATTCCAAAAATGATTGGTTGGATTTATTACAAAAAGCGATATTTGTCAAAAGGGTAGAAGCTACCTTAAGCGGGGGCACATTGTAAAGCCTCCCAACCTATTCATGTCAATAATTACCTTCATGTGTTGGTGGCCAGAGATTGGAGATGATGCAATGTGACTTTTGCTTGGATATTGTAGAATTTCTTAAGGATCATTTGGGAGGTGGAGTCCCATATATTCTCCAGCTAGAGACAAAGGCTTTGGAACCAACAGTTTGGAGATCTTTAATAAAGCTTTCTTAAGAAAATGACTTTGGGAGATTTGTTTGGGAGAGGGGTGGATATCGTAGGAGGGCTGTCTTACTTAAGTAGGAGAGTACAAGTTTCTTTAGTACCAGGCATCATTGCTGGCATCATTGCAAGCATCTCTTTTCTTGCATCTCTAGCTCAAAAAGCTAGTTCTACTGGTTGTCTTTCCTCTTCTTCCATTTCTCAACTATTGGTTATCGACTTACGTGCCATTGATCATATGTCAGGTATATCTCATATTTTTTTTTTCATTTTCAATCTCCATCATTTTGACTTCATGTTACTTTAGCAAATGGTTCTACCGCCTCTGCTAAAGGCATAGGAACTGCCCACCTTCTTTGTCTTAGGTTTTGTATCGCCCTTGTTTTTCTTTTAATTTGATGTTTATGAGTCAACTCACTAAGAATCTTAATTGTTCAGTTTCTTTCTTTCTTGATTCTGTGATAATTTAAGACTTGGTGACAAGGAAGACGATAAGCACTGGGCGTGAGTTAGGTGGTTTCTATTACTTGGACACTAAGGCATAGTATGACTTCCATCCTCGTGTGTGCTCTGTTGTTGTGTCTCCTTTATAGATCCATTGTCGTCTTGGTCATCCTTGAAAAAGTTGAAGACTTTAGTTCTTGGTTTTCTGCCCTTATCAGTTTTATGTTATGGGTCATGTCAGTTGGGAAAGCATCGAGTTCCTTTTGCTTCCTGAGTCAATAATCGTTAGACTTTTTATGTTAGTTCATTCAGATGTTTGGGGTTCTAGTTGTGTTTCTTCCAAATTAAGATTTCAGTATTTTGTTACCTTTGTTGATGATTAAAATGGAAGGGTAATATACAGACGAGTGAGCGTAGGAGCGGATTTTGTGGTGGGGAAGCGACCGCAGGAGGCAGTTTGGCGTCAAATCTTTCTACAGGTGCTTGCTAAATTGTAGTAGGACTTTTTTTGTATGGTGTCAGATGGTCTGAATGCCTCTCAATGGAGGATTTCTTCTCATTAAATATAAAAGTATTACCATAATTTGAGTCTACAATCACTCCTATCAATCAATCTCCATTAATCTCCCTAAATCAGCTTACAATCACTTTATACCATAATTACAATACAATTAAACTCCCTAAATCAGCCTACAATCACTCCTATGAATCAATTACCTTCAATCTCTCTAAATCAGCCTACAATCACTTTGTACCATAATTACAATACAATCAATCTCCCTAAATTAATAATTACAATAATATTATAGCAAGATATTACAGCTGACATCCCCCCTCAAATTGATGCTGGTGGATTACGAAGCATTAATTTGTTAACCATGAATTAATGTTGGTGACAAGATAGAGCCTTGGTAAACACATAGGCCGTCTAAAACTTAGTGAAAATGTAAGGGAGAGTAATCACATGTTGGTCAAGTGCTTCATGAATAGAATGACAATTTACTTCAATGTGCTTTGTGCGCTAATGAAAGACCGGATTGGCAGCAATTTGAATAGCACTTGTGTTATTAGCATGAAGGCGAGTAGGAGTAAGCTGAAGAACACTAAGTTCACCCAACAGACTCTGAAGCCAAACAATCTCAGTGCATGCGGATGACATAGCACGATATTTAGACTCTATTGAGGATTTAGAGACTCGATCCTGCTTCTTACTCTTCCAAGAAATAAGAGCATCACCAAGAAACATGCACCAACCAGTTACTGAACGACGAGTATCAGGATAGCCAGCCCAATCCGCATCACTAAAACCCATCAACTGTAAAGAAGTCTCAGTAGGAAAAAATAACCTGTGACCAGAAGTACCCTTGAGATAAAGAAGAATACGTCGTACAACGGCCAAGTGAGAATTGCGAGGAGCCTGCATAAACTAACCTACTGTACAACATAAGAAATATCAGGCCGAGTAATTGTCAAATAATTCAAACCCCCTACCAGCTGCCTATACGACGAGGGATCAGAAAATGGCGCGCCATCCTCTTGCTATAACTTCACGTTGACCTCCATAGGTGTAAGGACCGAGTTGCCGAACTGAATACCAGCTAAGGTGAGAATCTCTTGAGTATACTTGTGCTGATGCAGAAGTGTGCCAGTCGGACAACAGTGTACCTCAAGACCAAGAAAATACTGTAGAGGACCAAGATCTTTCATATGAAATGTAGTGTTGAGATGCGTCTGTAGTTGCTTAATCATCTGAAGTCTAGACCTTGTAATAATAATATCATCCACACAAACAAGTATAAGAAGCCCAGTAGCAGTCGTTCGGAGAAAGAGAGAGGAGTCAAACTGACTTTGAATAAAATTAAAGAAGAGTAGAACAAAACTTCTCAAAGCAAGCACGTGGTGCCTGCTTCAATCCATATAGAGATCGTTTCAAACGATAAACGTCAGAGGAGTGAGTGAACATGCTAGGTGGAGGAGTCATATATATTTATTCTTTGAGGTTCCCATGCAGAAATGCATTCACATCCATCTGTCAAAGTGACCACCTTTTCGAGGCAGCAATAGCCATAACAATACAAACAATAGTCATCTTGGCCACAAATGCAAACGTCTCCTCATAATCAAGCCCATATTGTTGTCAATTTCCAAGATCTACCAGACGGGCTTTATATATTTTGATAGAACCATTAGGCCGTAACTTTATAATATAAACCCATTTGCAGCTAAGAAGTTTGATGCCATCAGGACATGAAACAATATCTAAGGTGTGATTGTCCTGAAGAGCCTAAAGCTCTTCTTGCATAGCTTTTAGCCAATATGCTTGAGTAGAAGTCTGAGAGTAAGACTTAGATACAGTAGTAGTATCAAGAGTGGTGTGAAGGACTTTATAAGAGAACCTATACCTATCCGGAGGACGTGAAATCCGAGATGACCAGCGAGGTTCAGCCGAGACAGGATTAGGCACTGGGACAGGGTCAGGTAATGGGAACGGTGGATGACGTCTCTGATACACAACCCATGACTTAAAGCGTTCAATAGGACAAGATATATCATAAAAAATAAGAAGCAAAGTGGAGGAGGAATCAAGAGAAGCAGAAGAGTGAATGAAATATTGATTTTCCAAGAAGACTACATTTTGAGAAATACAAAGTTTATTAGCAGCCAAATCATAACACACACACCCTTTTTGGACATTACTATATCCGAGAAAAGCACACCTAACAGCCGTATAAGTGAACAAAACAAACGCAACCTAATATGTGAAGATAGTTATACTCAGGAGCAACACCAAATGAACGAGAATATGGAGAATCAAAATTGAGAACTTGGAAGGGTAGATGATTAGCCAAATAAACAGCTGTAGAAAATGCTTCTACCCAAAACCTAGGGGGTATAGATGAGTCAATTAACAAGGTACGAACAACATCCAAAAGATGATGATTCTTACGCTCTGCAACCCCATTCTGTTGAGGAGTCTAAGGACAGGAACGCTGGGAGAAAATACTTTTCATTCTTAGATAAGATTGAAAGTCATTGGACATATATTCTCCCCCCTCCCAAAATCAGATCGTGGAGTCTTAATACAAGTAGAAATTGATTCAAAACAAAGGCAACAAAATTTTGAAAAATAGAAAACACATCCGCTATAGAATGAAGAAAATATACTCAAACGAAACGACTATAATAATCAATAAACGTCATAAAATACTTGTACTGATAACGAGATTGATGCCTCATACGTCAGTATGAATAATCTGAAAACAAGTAAAAGCCTGATTGCTATGCAAAGGAAAAGGTAAGGATTTGCTTTTACCAAGTTTACAAGAACCACAATCGGAAGACACAATAGAAGATGTAAACAAATCTTTATTGCCCAAATAACCATGTTTCATATGACGAGTCAAAATAACAGAATTGGGATGTCCCAATTTTTTATGCCAGATATGACTATTATGAATAACAGCAGTACAATAGAAAGAAATAGAACTAGGAATGGAAAACTGGAGTGGAAAGAGACGTTCCACTTTAGACCCCTTTGCTATCACTTTCTGCGACACTTGATCCTGCACATGACAACCATCACGATCAAAGTAAATTTCACAATTATTATTTACCAATTGAACAATAGAAATTAAATTGGCAGATAAATCTGGGGATACAAAAACATTGTTAAAAGAAGATCTCAAAGTTCCAATCGCAGTGATAGGAAGAGCTCTGCCATTGGCTATCTGAATATGTTGCTCACCCTCATACTTACGAACATTATGTAAAGCATCCGTACTGCCAGTCAT
>JAUMHN010048532.1:0-27925 GCA_032360265.1 Heliamphora ciliata | reverse complement strand
GGTCATTTCATGCGGGGTGTTGCTGCACAGTTGTATGCGTTATGGTTCATGCATTGTTGCATGCGGTCGCTTGGTTTAAACTTGTTATTATAAGCGGCTTTGACCGAAAATAAGGATTTCCTTTAATCTCCTTTATGCCTACTCTTAACATACTTTTGATGGTTCAAAATCGGGTGTTTAGACTGTCTAGGTAAGATGCGGGTCTCGTTTAGGTATGGTAAAGAACTTAGGTTGGTGTAAAATCTCTCGGATATACTTTTTACTTGTAGCTACCAATGTGTCGTGAGGTTTAACCAATAGAAAGCGGGCGGCCTTAGTAAAGTAGTTTACTACAACCCGAATGTTATCGTACTTTTGAGGCGATCTTTGACAAATCCTGGCGACAAAGTCCGTAATCAAATGCTTTCCAACCTTTTCAAGTGCTGTACCATTTCTCTTGGCTTCTGCCGTTGTCCTTCATGTACTGGTATGTAGAGTTTGGAGGTCTCTTCCATTGACTGGGTCGTTTCTCTTTGGTTGTTGGTCACTTTAAAGCAATGGAATGGGATAAAAAGGATGTCTGACGCAAATATCGAGTCACGTAATCCATTTTGGTTCTTCATGAAACTCCTGATGCTCATATCGTTGTCAGAAATTCTCCATTGAAAGTGAGGATGGCCGGATTAGGATACTATCATTTTGGCGAGAAAAGTTGACGTGAATATCGATACGTACAGATATTATTCTGTTACTTGCATACTAAGGGTTCCCTAAGCTTGAGGTTGTCTTTTTTTTTTTTCACTTTTCAACTGTTGGTACAAATCTTTTGTTTTCGGTTCGTTGGATGTATGGGTTCGCTATGCACTAGTCTGGAAAAGTCTAAACTTTGTCACATAGTGATGTCATGAGTCCCTTAGTGTGTAGCTGTTGTTACTAACTGTAGATTGTTGGTGGCATGGTTTTGCTTGTCGGGTCCTTTAAAAAGGTGTAGTTAGTTGAATTAAACCCTTTACTTGACCACTTCTGCCGTTGGGGTTTCGGCTTTCAAAACTTTGTTAAACGCGGACGTTGATGGTACTTTAAGTTATAATATTGAGGAAAGGTTACCTCATGATTCGAAGAGTTGTTAAGAGGGTTCCGTGCATTGTCCTAATTTTTTGTGAAAACGTTGAAACCTAATAATGTACTATCCTGTCGTTCGTCGTAGTCACTCACAGATCTACGGGGCAAGATTTTTTAGGATCACTGGGCAAAATGCGTGTGGAGTTTGATAAGGATGGTCAAATCAATCTTACTAGTTTCAGAGAAGGTGACCATACGGCAGTGACTAGATAAGCGTTTAGCTGAGGATTTCAAATGGTTTAAGCATGAGATGCCGCTGGGGTTAAAATATCTTAGGGTGGACTCCCAGATGGTTCAAAGGCATGGGGTCACAGTTAAAACAATCACCGATGACTCAGGTTGAGAGGTCAAGAGATTAGCAATTAATGAATATTACAAAGATGATGTTCTCGGGACAAATCTGTATAGCATCAGACATTAACAAAGGTATGTTCAAGTAACGGGTAGCCAAAATGGATATTTGCCCTGAAATTACGTCGGCCTAACATAATTCAATTCAAGCATCCAAGTCAACTCCCCAGTTGGGATTTCAAGAGTTCACAAAATTGCTTCAGTCGGACATAGTATTGAAGTTAAGAAGTGAATGGTGGTGAAGGATCACCTACAAATGTTACTGGGTAGCATTGTTGAGGACCGGTGCTATTAGAAGGAAAGATAAGCAAAGAATTCTAACCGGTATAGAAGTTGATACAAAGCTTTTGGGAAAAAAAACTCGTAAGGGTGAAGTTGCGGGATTTTAATAGTGTTTTCCTCATAACTTAGGCTACTCTTTGTGCTTTATCATCTAGGGGTTAGTTAACTTATCGGTGGTTGGATCGTCTATCAACTATCTAAGAGAGTGTCGAGATTTGGGGGGTTGTTTCCTTTTGTGTGTGTATATATATATATATATATATATATATATATTACAGAATTTAGTTTGAGATTATGAGATAGCTTATGATTTTGAGATAGTTTATAAAGAATTTAACAATAAATACTTGTATTTTATTCAACATGTAACTGGTACAAGGTTCTCAAAAAGTTCACATAGTATACACACAACCTTCAAACAGGAGAAAAAGTACAGCGCCTAGCGTATTAAAACCTAAACAAACAAGCGCGGATAAAAGTGGCCAATAGTTATCTTGCGTTCCCAAGTTGCTTCATAAATTCCGTAGCAACGTCACTAGACCTCCACGTACCAAATGTTCTTTGGCCCTCTACGAGCTCTATTGATTATGGCAATTGGTATCTCCAAGTACGTTTCTGGATCGTTAAAGTTGATTGTTGAGTTACGTGGGTTGAAGATTCCTCTCCTATCCCTTGGTTTCTGTGTCTGCATCCACTTTGCATCCATCATGTCCCCTAATTGCCTTTTGAATCCCGGTGGTACCTTCAGACAGTAGGTGGTTTCATCGCATCTTTCCAATACCCTTAGTGGACCCATGTATCTTGGAAAAGACTCAGGCTTTTTTCACTTCCACGTCTTTTTGGGAAATACTCTCGCATACACCCGTTCTCCGATACGATAGTCCTTGTGGTAGTCCTGGCGACTCCAGTAAATTACTGCATATGTTGCTTCATCGTCATCTGGCTCTGGTGGCGGCGCCTCAAGTGGATCATAAAAGAAGGCGATGGCTCGCTCCTTGTTCTCGTCGTCGTCATCCTCAAGTTCCTCCTCATCGTTTGCTTCGAAGTCTGCCTCGTCCTCTACTACATTAGGTTCTTCATTTGCTCCTACTTCCTTGACCTCTTCTTCTCCCTGAGCTGGCCACTCATCCGAAAACATCCATGCTAACGAAAACAAGTCTACTGGGTCTTGCTCTTCAGCAGGTTCTTCCTTGAAGTCTGAGTCCTCTGGCTCCGATGCTGCCCATGGTTCCCCAGCCGGTTCTGCATCAGATGCCATCCTAAAGAAAGAAAGATAGAGAAAATCCTAAGGTAAAAATTTTAAGTTGTTAAAATTATACGTGATAACTTAATAGTATAGACACTCTACAAAGTTTTTACGCTACAGAATTCGTAATCTCCCATTTCCCAAGGCCTGAAGGTTCACTAAACCTAGGCTCTGATACCAACTGTGACACCCCGTTCCCCATGCATGTCAGGACATATGTAACTATAAATAAATGACATATTCTAACCGAACATTCATAGATATACAAGATAGTTACTACATCATTAACAGTTTAGAGATTTTTTAAAATACTTAATAAGTACAGTCATCTAGAAAACTTAACAAAAGTTACATCATGTTTGTGGAAAAACTGAACAAAAAGATCAAAAATAAATATTCTATGTCTTCAAACTACGTCATTGGGGTCAACTTGCTCCTGCCACTCTCCCCCTTCTTCGTAATTTTCTTCCTCAAAGGGTTCTCCTCCTTAACCTGTGGCACGAATGCTATGAGCCAGAGCCTAGAAACAAATTTCCTAAATCGTCTAACAAACTCATGACAAGATATTCTACAATACATATCATACAACACCCAATACAAAGTTAAGGAAACAGATATATAGGCAAGTTATTATTTTCAACAAGATGAGTGCATATAAGAATCAAAATGTGAGTCCGTAATGTAGATGAATGCAATGCGAATTCCCAACCCCAAATACTTTCAGAACAGTATCACGAATTCCATGCTGAGAATTACAAAGTAGACTTGATGGTGTTGCTCACTTAACCTATCCTAGTCTCGTTGCGAAAGGTAAATGCTCGCCTTAGCTATATGCCTCAACCGTTTTACTCAGTGGCAACGGTGTGGGGGGGGGGGGTCACCCAAATTTATCAACCACCCTTATCCGAACCAGCCGATCCCGCATTAAGTACTAGGATGCTTATTAAGCATCAACCCAAAGTCTAATTAAAACTAGTGACGATTCCATGGTGCCTAAATCCCCATTTTATAATAAAAACTTCCAATTTAATATCACATCTGGCAACCAGGGACACTCTAGATCCATAACTACTGAATAATTGATATGCATGTTACCCAACCCAATCAAAAGATACGAAGGGGACTCCGATAACCCAAGATGAATGGAGAAATGTCCATGACGTGCAATATGCCTCTCGTGTACAATTAATCATTACATGATATATATAAATATGACATGGCATATGGTACAACTTGTTAAAGCATTAAGTACAAGTACGTGAGGCATAACCACAATTTAAGCAACATAGACTCGAACCATTGGCATGAGTTCATCTCATCGAAAGCATCATTTTCATACACTAATTACTCACAAAGTTCATATAAGGTTCACACATTCGAGTCTCATAAGCAACACACCATTCAAACACTTAGCCAATTTTTTGTACAAGTTTTAATTGCTAGTTTTAAGGTTGCGACAATGTTTCGAAGCACTTAGACATTGATTTAGTTTCTAAAATTTTAACACCAATTAGATAAAAATATTTTCTACAACTTTTATATTTATCACTAATGCTATATCCTGAGGCACGGGGGTAATTTATTTTATTTAAGTAAAAACGGTTCAGCAATTTACAGATAAATATATAGGAATTGAGCTTCTGTTGACCACTATTTTGGGGTATCAATTCAAGGACTAGGGCTCTAAATTTTGGTGAGGTTTTAGTTTAAGGTGCCCCTTACAAGTTTCATGTTTTGAGTTATGGCTAGTGATTTGGAAAAAGTTTGAGATTTTGGCCAAATTATAAAATGGGTTCAGTCAGCCTAAAAAGGGTCTACAGACTGTGTTTTTAAGAGAGAATTCCTAAAACCTTTGGGGTATCATCCGAGGGTATTTTGGGCTAAGTTTTGGTCAGTAACTATTTTAACATGTTATCTACAAAGTTCATGCTTACCACTCTTGGATTTGGCTTATAAAAAGTTAGGTTTTAAGTCTCACAAAAATGTGTGACAGAGAGGTCTGTCAGTCACTAAACCTTAATAGTGACTTTCGAAAGGCTTTTGACCCATCAAGGCTTCGTATTTTTTACTCATGTTTGGTGCAAAGAAGGATAAATGTGTCCTCTATATGTTTTATGTTTTGACCTAAGCTCAGTTCTCATTCTAACTCAAGGTTTGTTAGGTCTGGAAATCAGAGTAGTCAAGATCTGATACTCTTAGAAAAAAATGAGATATCTGGAGTTCTACCCAACGAAATCACTTCAAACAAATTTTATATGAATGATAACTCAAACATCTAGATCCGGACACAAAAATCACTTTATTACCATTTTTTTACATTTAGTTATGATGATTTAAAGTTGGTGGCAGAAAGTGTGTAAGTCCAGAAAATCAGGCTACTTAAGGTTTTAATTGCTTAGCATATGTTGTGTACATTTTTGACATGTTTTCTTTGCATGCATGCTATAAACTCACAAAAACCGAAACTCCAGATTACACACAAGCCATAAAACTTAAAAACATACACATGCAAGCTCATACAAAACATAATCTTGTCCTAACAGTCTACTATTTGCATCTATAACACATTTTTTGAGTTATTCTTCATTTCTTTTTCTTAGAGTTTGTTATAGAGATGGATTGAGGGGTATCTTGAGAGAGAATGTAAGAAGGTTTAAGGAAGTTTCTTACCTCTTTTGATGATTAGAAGCTTGTTAGAGAATATGACTTAGTTTTAATGATCCCTTGTTGGTTCCTCCTGACTCCTTCCTTCTTCTCTCCTTCTTTGTGGACACTAAGAGAAATTTTTATGGTTGCTCTCCCTCTCCTCTCAGCCGAAATGTATGAAGGGAATGAGGGATTATGCCATGTTTTTATAGAAGAAAATGTAAATAGGGATTAATTATTACAAAAAATTAAAATTTGAATTTTCCTTAAATTTCATTGGTTGCATGAGAGGTGGGCTTTATTACGAACTTACAAATTCAGATTTTGGGGTAGCGTGGTTCGGATATAGCAAGTTTGGGAGACAAAAATGCTGATCTTGAGTTTAATTAGGGTTTTAAATGGTATTTTGTTGTATTTTTTTTTTATATAAATGCATAAAATATTAGTTTTATGTACCTAAATCTACTAAAACCTATTATATTAATGTATTTATAATTAATTTAGTCTTTCTATTATTTATCATAATATTGATAGTAATTAAATAAATAAATATAGAATTTTAAGCTAAATTAAGCTAGTTTGACTAGAATAGACTTTTTGACTTATTTATTGTGTAGATACTTTAAATAATTGTTTGTTTGCTTTTTTTGAGCTATATTATTATATTATTATGTATATTACTTATATAAAAAGTATTAGGTCAAAATAATGCTTAATTTATACATCTTTTTTTTATTTTTAAGCTTTAAAAGGCAAAAAGTAAAATTTTAGGCACAAATTCCTAGGCGACTGGCCATGCAAGAGCATTTTGGTCATTTTTGTTATTATTTTGTATTTTATTAATTAATTGTATATAAATATCTGATTTTGAGTGTCCATGTGTTAAATTTTAATTTTTTAGAACTTTTTACTGTACTAAGGGCAAAATGGTCATTTTACGTTAATTATGAGAATTTTGAATTTTAAATTTAATATTTTATATTATTTACTTAATTTAAGCTGTTTTGAGACTTTTTTAAATGTTAGGGATTTGCCTTTGGGTATTTAGTCTCCTTTAGGGTTTCCTGATCAAAATTAGGGTTTTTGGCTAATTAGGGTTTCTTCTATTCATGTATCGACCTAAGTTCTCATCGTCTATTTGTCTCTAATACTAGAGTTTGAGCCGGGTTGTTATAATCTAGGTGGTTACTACTAGGGGCCGGACTGGGGTGTTACAATGCATGAGGAGCATCTACGTGTTATCCTACATCTTTTGAGAGAGTATCGCTTGTATGTGAAGTTTGAGAAGTGCGAGTTTTGGACGTCAGAGCGGATATTTTTTTGACACGTGGTGTTAAAAGATAGGGTATCGGTGGATTCTTCGAAGACTAATGTTGTGATGGATTGGGAGCGACCGAAGAATGTCTTTGAGATCCGTAGTTTTTTGAGTTTAGCAGGCAATTGTCGACGGTTCGTGAAGAATTTTTCTAGACTTGCAGCACAGATGACGCGTCTTACGTGGAAGGGAGTCATGTTTGTGTGGAGCGAGTCCTGTGAATCGACATTCTAGAAGTTGAAGATGAGATTGACCAGTGCACCAATGTTGATTATTCCTGAGCGAGGTTTAGGTTACACAGTGTACTGTGACGCGTCACATGATGGTCTGGATTGTGTTCTGATGCAGGAAGGTAAGGTTGTGGCATATGGATCTCGACAATTGAAGACCCATGAGAAGAACTATCCGACACACGATCTGGAGTTAGCAGCCGTGGTCTTTGCTTTGAAGACATGGCGGCACTACCTTTTTGGTGAGCACTTCGAGATTTTCTCTGATCAAAAGAGCTTAAAATACTTATTTTCATAGAAAGACCTGAACTTGCGTCAACGACGATGGATGGAGTTGTTGGAAGACTATGACTTCGACTTATAGTATCACCAGGGGAAGGCCAATGTTGTGACCGACGCTCTTAGTAGGAGACCTCATGGTTCATTAGCTTCTGTGGCTATACGAGAATGAGACATGCTGGGAGAGGTTGGCGAGTTTGATTTGTGTCTCAGGGAGACAAGGAGGGGTGTGACTTTATTTTCAGTAATTTCACGACCTACATTAGTTGCACATGTACTAGAGGCTCAATAGATAGATCTGGAGGCTCAGATGAAACGAGACCATATTGCTAACGAGAAGGACACTACGGGATGGGTTGTGAGCCCAGATCAGAGTTTGAGGTTGACAGGGAGATTATTTGTACCAGAGTCGTGTCGTGTTGAGGTGCTACATGATTTTCATCATTCACGTCTTGCAGCGCATCTAGGAGGCACGAAGATGTATCACGATCTGCGCCGTCAGTTTTGGTGGACAGGAATGAAGGGGGATGTGATCCAGTTCATGTCTCAGTGCCTTACTTGTCAGCAGGTAATGGCGGAACACCAAAGACTGGCAAGATTGTTATAGCCATTGCTAATATCTGAGTGGAAGTAGGAGAATGTCACGATGGATTTTGTATCAGGACTTCCTCGATCGCCAAAGGGACACGATCTTATTTGGGTTGTGGTTGATAGATTGACGAAGTCTGCACACTTTCTTCCCATACGTGTGAAGGATTCAGTGGACAGACTAGGTAGGTTGTATGTCCGTGGGATAGTCTGGCTACACGGAGTACCTATGACTATTGTTTTCGATCGAGACCCGCGCTTCACATCTCATTTTTGGCAGAGTCTTCAAATGGCTTTGGGGACGAGCTTGACATTCAATATAGCTTTTCACCCACAGACAGACGGTCAGTTTGAGAGGACCATACATATTTTAGAGGACATGTTGAGAGCCGGTGTATTTGATTTTCCAGGTTCATGGGAAGATCATCTACTGTTGGCATAGTTTGCATACAACAATAGTTATCAGTCCAGTATTGGGTTGGCACCGTATGAGGCTTTGTATGGTAAGCCGTGTAGGTCACCTGTGTGTTGGGTAGATGTGGGAGAGACCACAGTTTTGGGACCCAACTTGGTGCGGGAGACAATGGAGAAGATCACTGTGATTCGGCAACGTCTAATGACCCTTTAGAGTCACCAGAAGAGCTATGCTGATCATAGGAGGAGACCGTTGGAGTTTGCACTAGGGGACCATGTGTTTTTGAAAGTCTCGCTACGTAGAGGTTTGATGAGGTTTGGCTGTAGCGGGAAGTGTTGGAGACAAGACTGCCAAGATCTTTGTTTTTGCAAATGATTAACGGAAAAAATGAACTGGACGGACAATCGCCAAAATAGGCTCCAGATAAAACTTTTGATGACGAACGATCAAAATAAAACCCGTGCACCCGAAATTAGTTTAGAAAAATACTTTTTTACCGGTCGAATCTTCAACTACGATTTGAATCCAAGTTGAAGCTCCTGTCAGATCTTCTACTATATTCCTTTATGCGATTCCCGGATATAGTGTGGGCTATAATCCTCCGAGTGCTTGTACCGGCAGAACCAGGACAGCTTTCATCCTAGAAAACAAGTTATGAAACTGGTTCAGCCTATCCACATATATATAGGGTTACAGTAGGGACTTGGAAAGTAATTATGAGTAAGACTTCTAGTACAACACAGACACGTATCAACAATTTCTACAATTAAGCAAACCTCATAGCGGTATCTGCAATTATGAAAAACCAATAGCAGTTTCTATAATTTTTATAAAATAATGAATTACAATTCACACCACTAAAGAACTATAATTGCACTCTAACCTATAACTTGAAGACCATATAACATTGAGCTCCTATTATTAAATGCTTACCATTTCTCCCCACATTAAGATTTTCGATACCCGCCAATTAAATTTAATTACTGACAATTTAATTTAATTGACATATTAATATTCTTTAAGCCCTTCCGCTTAACTTATTTGACCGCCGGATAATTAAATCCACCTACAGGGTTTGGCCAGGTCAAAACTTAGAAACTTTCATAAGGGGGTATCGTCAATCCCGATCTTTCGGGATGTGAATTCCGTCAATAATTAATATTCACTATATAAATAATACCACTATCCAACTCACTGGGAATATAGACCAATAAAAGATCGCACTCTCTAATGAATTAAAACAACGAATATTAAATATACGCAAATCAATAATTATTTTAGGATTAAGAGGATATGCACTATTCATAATAACCTTGGGGTGTTAATTAATTTATATAGTCAGTATAAAATTAATTACCCCAAATGTCCCGTTCAATACACACAAAGTGTACTAGTACAGAGAGTTGGAACAATAGAAGATACTATTATCTGTTCCCCATAACCAAGACAGGCCTAGTAAAACTCTGTGCTACAGTCGTACCGATGGTATGTCTATTTCCATCTAAACTATGAACATAAAACTTATATTCTACAAGAACCTAAAATCTGATCTTCTGTGTGTAAGCCGTACTCTACACATTAAATTAAATACTGTATAGAATATCGGACATCCATGCATAACATTAAAGAAATGATACACATAAATTATTCATAAAAATTCTCGTAAAATGAAAAAATAATTTTATTAAAATAAAATTAAATACTAAAAACATGATTTTCAGTATACCAACCCTAACAATCTCCCACTTATACTCAAAACCATGCTGCCAAACATCTGACTCCTATACCCTCTCCATGACTATCAAAAGTCTTAGCCGGTAAGCTCTTTGTAAAAGATTTGCAAGGTTGTTTCCTGATGTAAACTCTATGTCTGACTGAAAATCTAAGTCTATGTACCCCAAAGGTACTAGACTGTCTGCATGGTAAATCAACCTATAATTTTTAGTCCTTTTCAGGTACTTGATTATATATTCTTTATCGCAGTTTAATACTCTTGCCCTAGATTAGACTGATATCTGCTAACCATACCAACGGCAAAGTAGATGTCGGGTATAGTGCAAAGCATAGCATACCCGAGGCTTCCAACTATCGAAGCATAAAGAATCGCCTTCATCTTCTCTATCTCATCAGGTGTCTTAGGACACTGATTCTTGGATAGATTGGTTCCATGCCTCAAAAGGAGAAATCTTTTTTTGGAATTCTTCATGCTAAAATAAGCAAGGATATCATCGATATATTTTGCTAGTGATAATCCCAACATACATTATTTTCGATCTCGCACAAGCTTGATCTCAAGAATGTGACTGGCTTCTCCCAAGTCCTTCATATCGAACTGCCCAGATAATCATACTTTAACCGTAGATAATGCCCCCACATCGTTTTCAATGAGCAAGATATCGTCTACATAAAGTACTAGAAAGATCGCCACTCTTTCGTCACGCTTCTTGTACACACATGACTCATCTGGACTTTGATAAAAATCATAAGTCTTAATGGCTTAATCAAACCGAGCGTTCCAAGACCTCGATGTCTGCTTAAGTCCATAAATGGATCTCTTGAGCTTACACAATATGTGTTTTTGGCCCTTTATAATGAATTTGTCTGGTTGTATCATATAGATACACTCGTCAAGACTTCCATTAAGGGAAGCTGTCTTGACGTCCATTTACCAGATTTTGTAATCGAAATGAGCGGTGATAGATAAGAGAATTCCGATAGACTTAAGCATGGCTACATGTAAAAATATTTTTTCATAATCGATCATTTCTTTCTGAGTGAACCCTTTAGCAATAAGCCTAGCTTTGAAGCTTTCAACCTTCCCATCTGCTCCTCTCTTCCTCTTGTAAATCCACTTGCATCAAATGAATTTTATCCCTTCGGGTGGTTCTACAAGTTCCCAGACCTGATTGGAATACATAGATTCCATCTTTGAATTTATAGCCTTTTGCCAAAGATTTGCATCTTTGTTTTGAAGTACTTCATTGTAGTTACAGGACTCGGTATCTAGTTCTGCCAAGATCCTGTCAAAAGACTCTCCCAAGAACATATATCGGTCAGGTTGATGAACAGCCCTTCTACTATGACGAGGCACTACCTGTGTTTGTGTACTATCAGTAACACGTTGTGCAGAATCAGAACCCTATGTATCAACACCATGTTCTTGATTTGCACCTATTCTGTTAATCCTCCCACTACGACGAGGTAATGAGATATCAGTGACTTGTTCTTCCGTTCTACTGGTATTTCCTCTCAGTTCTTCCAGAACAAGAATTTTTTTGGGTCTGTGATCCATAATGTAGTACTCTTCTAAGAATCGGGCATTGGTGCTAACAACGACCTTATGATCCTTAGAATTATAAAATAGACCACCCTTCGTTTTCTTGGGATACCCTATAAAGAAACAGACTTTTGTCCTTGGTTCCAACTTATAAGCATTTCCTTTCAGCACATGTGCTGGTCATCTCCAAATTCGAATGTATTTCAGACTAGACTTATCCCCGGTCTACAATTCTGTGCGAGTAGAAGGTACCGACTTAGAAGGTACCAAGTTCAGAATGTAAGCTGCTATCTCCAAAGCGATTCCCCAAAACGAATTGGGTAAACCTGAATTACTCATCATAGACCTTACCATTTTTATAAGAGTTATATTCCTTCTTTTTGCTACATCATTCTGCTGCGGAGTGCCAGGTGCAGTCAATTGGGATGTAATCCCCTCTAATGATAAGTAGTCCTTAAACTCTCCAAAGAGGTATTCTCCCCCACGGTCGGATTGTAGTAATTTGATACTTTTACCTAGACGCTTTTTTGCCTCTGCCTTGAATTCTTTAAATTTTTCAAAGCATTCAGACTTACGGTGCATCAGGTAAATGTATCCATATCTTGAGTAGTCATCAATGAAACTGACAAAGTACTCAAAGAAACCTCTAGCCTGTATTGTCATAGGACTACACACATCAGAATGAATCAGCTCCAATAGTTTTTTAGCTCTATAGCCTTTGGTCGAAAAGGGCCTCTAGGACATCTTACTAAGCAAGATTCACATACTGGAAGTGCCTCAACATCCAATGAACTCAAAAGTCTATATGCTACCAGTCTGTTTATCCTTTTTAGATTAATATGACCCAAGCATAAGTGTCAAAGAAATGCTTAGTTCATTAAAGAAGGAAACTTTCTCTTATATGGTAATATAGATGTATTATTCGTTTCAATCAGTTGCAGTGTAGTAGAGATTTGAGTAATAATATAAAGATCATTACTAATGTACCAAAACAGATAACCCGTTTATTATCCTTATTAAAATAAATCAAATATCCGTCTTTAGCTAATCCAGAAATAGAAACTAATTTCCTTCTAATGTAAGGTACATAAAGACAACCTCTCAATATTAAAACCCGATCTTTATCAAAACTGAGAGTGACATCTCTTACTACAACTGCTGTTACCTTTGTATTATTACCCATATGCAGGTAAATCTCCTCATCACTAAGTTACCGGGTTTCCTGGAACCCCTGCAATGAATTGCAAACATGATTAGTGGCTCCCGTATTTACACACCAGGTACTGGTAGATAATACTGCTAAACATGTTTTCAGAACCAGTGAACAGAAATTACCCTGTTTTTCTGCCTTTTGAGAAATACTTGACATAGCTTTTTCTAGTGCCGAGTCTGGTTGCAGTGAAAACATCTTCCTTTCGACTCTTTCACACTAGTTCGTGGCCCACTAACTATCTTAGAAATCGTGTCTCCCTGTTTCTGGAACTTTTTCTTCTTCATGCCTTTCGGCTCAAAGGAAGAATCTTTTTCAGAAACAAACACATTTTCTGGTATTGAAAGAATACCATTTGTCATTAAAGCTATATCCAAGTTAGATTTTCAGTCAACAAAATTTAGTCATGTTAGTTTGTTTTCTTTGAATATTAAAGTGAGTGGGTTGAAAGCCATTTTAATCATGAGAATCACATAATTAAAAAAACCGTTAATTATGATGAGCAAAACTGTAAATTTATTTTAATTTAGTTCTCTCTACCATTTTAAAATTAATTTACCAGCAGCCTAGCAATCTGAGAATAGCATGCCTCGATGGGAGGACATATACTATCCTTTATAAGACCAAACATGCCAATTCCTTTTAATTTTAGTATCTAGGCAACTGACCTTGCCAAGTAAAATTAAATAGCTGACATAGTTTCGGTCCAGTATATAATAGCAGTGACTCAGATGGAGAGGATACTAATACAGACAGCTAAGTGTTAACCATCACTGAATTCCAAATTAATCGCTTCGCAATTAACTCTTCAGATGAAGAAGTGATCCACACTAACAATTATCCAGAATTATCTCTAAAGGAGGTTTGTACTGGCGATACCGCAATTAATCTGTCTGTTGGGGAGAAAAGCCTTACTACCGACACGTATGGTTTAATTACATCGCCTGCAAACTGGTGGTGGAGACCGTGGGATTTATTTGTGAATAAATTTCTCTTCTCACTTAGGTTTTTTAAAAAAAATTTTAATTAAAATAAATTTATTAATTTCGAAAAACACATGATCTGAAAGAATCAAGCATCTTCCCATATACACGATTTCAAAGATTTTGGTTTATTAAACCAACTTTTCATGTTTAAATGCGTAACAAATAAAATTTAGTAAATACACAATTTTTTCTCCAGCTTTTCAGTTAAGGTAGTGATTAAAGGCATTTATTTATTTTATTTTTCGTTCCACATTTTTTAAAAAATAATAATTTATTTCGATTAAATATTTTTCTATTTAATTAATTCAAAATCTGAAATTAATTCCCACGTTATTCCAAGATATCTGATTTAAAAAAATATCTTAAACGTGATATTTTGTAAAAAAATAAAATATCAAAAAAATTTCATTTAATTAAAATTAATTAATTAAAAAAAACTTAATTTTATTTGTCATTACAAAATATTTTAATTGAATTAATTAAATTAACAGGATAAATAAAACAGATATGCATTCATCAACGCAGTTCATATATATATATATATTCTGATTTTATGATCCAAGTGAAATACAGAGGTGTTTCAGTCTCTCTAAGAGAATCAGCTGTTTCAATTTATGTTCGCCTCTGATTTAATGTTCTAATTGTATCAGGCTTCTTTGATACTATCTGATATATACTAATATATCATATCAGTCTTGTATACATCATAAAATCAACACAAAGCAACTCCGAGAGAGAGAAACCGCCGGACCACAACCAACCACCGCCGTTTTGCCGCCTTGCCGCCACCTCATCCGAATTCCGTTTTCGACGAGTTTTATATCGTTGTAAAACACTCGAAATATGAAATTTTTTTGTCAAAAAATATGCTGAAAACCTACCCGAAAAACGTACAGAAAAACTGTCTGAACCTCAAAAAATGCTGCTGTTTGCAACAGCACTGCGCAGCTAACTTCCTGGGACTTTTTCGACCTCTTTCTGAGCTCGATTTTCGGCGTACTTTATATCAAAAGAAATCTTTCCAAATGAACTATTTTTATACAAAAAAACTGCTAAAAAACAGCCCGAAAAACTACCAAAAATACTGCCCAAAACTAATGCCGTCGCACCCAACGCTCCACCTTTAATTGCCAACTTCCTGAGGCTGTTCTGGCCTCGTCCGAACTCCATTTTTGACGTATTTTATATCGTTGGAAAGTTCTTGAAAAGTAGATTTTTATGTCAAAAAATTTGATTGAAAATACTTTAGAAAACTATCAAACAACTGCCTGAAAGCTGCTGCTGTAGCACCGTCGCCGCCAGAAAAAATGGCTACTATTTTTTTCTTTTTTAATGCACAGTTTGGCCTAGTTTTTTTTGGCTTTGACAGTATTTTGAGGTATATTTTGTTGTTATTTTATGTATAAAAAACTTCTCAAAAAATAGTCCCAAAAATGGTCCAAAAAATCATAAAAACTGCCGCCAAACTACCGCCGGTAAAGCTGTCGAAACCGGGCTGTTTTGGTGATTTTTTCTTACTATTTTTGACTTATTTTTTATGTTATTTTTTATACATAAATACTGTAAAAAAAGTAACTGGGCAAACCATTTAAAACTATTAAAAATTCACCGCGATCTGTGGCCCGTTAAAACCCGAACTACCGACGGTGTCGCTTCCGTTCTTCGTGTTCTAAGACATGTTCAACCTATTCTTAAATAATCTAAATAGATATTTAAAAATATAAAGCAAGCTATTACATCGGTTATGTGTCCCAAAGGATCACATTCAATCTATCACTCTCAACCTCCGTGATTAAAAAAATAATCATCATTCACACCATTCAATCAAACATGAAAAAATAAATACGATCATAAAATTGAAATTAGAACGCCTACAAAACAAAGTTAACAATAGTTCTAAAACTATTCGGCCCAGATAATTGAAAATAAAAAATAAAACGACTCTGATACCAATTGTTGGAGGCAAGACAGTCAAAATCTTTATTTTTGCAAACGATTAACGGAAAAAATTAACTAGACGAACAATCACCAAAACGGGCTCCAGATAAAACTTTTGATGATGAATTATCAAAATAAAAACCCGTGCACCCAAAGTTAGTTTAGATAAATACTTTTTTACCGGTCGAATCTTCAACTATGATTTAAATCCGAGCTGAAGCTCCTGTCAAATCATCTACTATATTTCCTTATGCGATTCCCGGATATAGTGTAGGCTATAATCCTTCGAGAACTCGTACCGGCAGAACCAGGACAGCTTTAATCTTAGAAGATAAGTTATGAATCTAGTTCAGTCTACCTGCATATATATAGGGCTACAACAGGTAGCTGGAGTGTCACGCCCCAAACTTCGGGTCACGTGAAACACCCACAAACAACTAAATATAACACCCAGCCCGAGAATATACTCTTAAAATAAACCATACATGCATTGTATATAAACGCCAAATGGAAACATTACATGGCCCCAACGCCGGAAAACAACATGTTACAACATATATGTAACAAAAGACAAAAATGAAGACTACACTTCCACCTCTCCAGCACCTCTAGATCATCCTCCGTGACCGATAGCTGAAGAAAAGCAAATCCCACACCGTGAGTCAAAACTCAGCAGAAACTAAACAAGCATACAATATAAACAAAACATGCTAGGAAATCGAAGTGCAGGTTTAGACTCTCTTTCAAGCCTTTAAAACAAATTTTCACATGCAAGGGAAAGCGAGGATACAAACCATGTTTTGACTCGCACACAGGAGTCTAGAAAACAGTTGAAAAGGGTTTTTAGATCGCGATTCACAAGACTCTTAAAACAATTTGAAAACTGGTCTATCCGTCCCATAATGCAGTTAATGCAATCCATGTATCTTCTCAGACTTTCACCGATGGACCGTAGCTCCCGTCAATACATCTTTTCGGACTTTCACCGAGGGACCATAGCCCTAGCCTTCACAGACTTTAACCGAAGGACCGCAGCCCTAACGAACACCTCTTTACGGACTTGCACCGAGGGATCGTAGCCCTATCAAACGTTTCTTTACGGACTTTAATCGAAGGGTCGTAACCCTAACCTAATCTTCTGGAACTGAAACCGAAGGATCATAACCCTAACATAAACACCATCAGCCAGAGCTAACGTAACCATCTATCTCATTCCACACATCTATGCATAACCTAATAGGATTTAAATGCATAAAATCACGTACTATCACTACGTATCATAAACCACGTCACATACTACACACGCGACTCATACAACATGCATCACATGCATCAATTCCTCATCATCCACACATACATGATTATAAAACTCTGCGTTTTAAAGCATAAACCACGTTATACGTAACAATATCAAAACCATGTAATTCACTTACATATTCGTACATAAATAAATTAGAGTTATAAATGCACACAGCCAGTTATAAACGTACATAGCAAGTTATAAACGAACGCAGCCATATAACTTCATAACATGACGCCACCCGTCACATAACCCGACACGACATCACATGCCATACACACATTATCATTCGATACCCGAACGACCCATCCACAAACCGGGACCCGTCCACACACCGAGACAACCAACGATACAGAAAACCAAAACCTAACCCGGAGGCCAACACAACCCAAGCGATCCCCAATCGACATAGCACACAGCCACAACCCCGCTCGAGCGCACAACCACCACTCGAGCGGTCCCCCACCGACATACCTCTCTGCCACTCCACCGCTCAAGCGCTCAACCACCGCTCGAGCGGTCACCAACCAACCCAACACTCTGGCAAGCGCTCAACCACCGCTCGAGCGGTCACCAACCAACCCAACACTCTGGCACCACACCGCTCGAGCGCTCAACCACCGCTCGAGCGGTCAACGCTGGGAGAAAACTCAAACCAGGAACTGAAACCAAGCGCCCACATGCAACGATGCACGAACCACAACGCATACAACCGTGCAGCAACAGCCCGCATAAAATGACCAACAGCCTTTTTGTGACTTCAATTGACAGAACCCCATAATCCAATCAACTAAAATCACTAGAGGAGAGCAGTCAATCGAGCCCCATAACCCAATCGACCGAGAGGCCACCACACGACTCCCGAAGCCATCACACAACCAATCGAGCCCAAAAAGAATCCACAAGTATTTGAATCGACTAATTTCCATAAATTAATCAATTGAATACCATAGGACGCCAAATGAAAACCAAAGAACCAACCACCAAACCACAAAACACCAACAAACTCCCAATGCCTTAACACGACCAGAACGGATTCACACACGTCAAACACGACAAACACGAACCCACACACGCCTAACACGACCAACACAAACCCACAACACCTCCAAGAACACCACAACACCCCACAGAACATGGAAATAGGTCAAAATGTTCAACAAGGATGAAAAACAACCTTTTCCCAAGTATTCGGCCAAAAACGGGTGAAAAACGGTTTAGAAATCTTGACACACCTTCAATCTTTTGATCATAACTTTTTTCCCAAAAAGAATTTTAAGGTGAGAGATGTGTCATTGGAAAGAGGACTTCCGGGGCTTCAATTTGAGTACAAGAACAACCTAATTCCGAGTCCGGGCGAGAAAGATAACATCAAAACAATACGGCTCTATGCAGCTAGTCTGCTCGAGCGGACATAGGGCGCTCAAGCGAGCTACCACCCGAGAAGAACCTAGATTTTCTGTTCTTGAGTGTTCTTGGCCCCTAAACTCTCAAACACACTCCAACCACCATCTCAACCACAAATCTAAGTCCCCAAACACTTCCTCGACACCCTCGGACATGCCCAAACCCGAATCTACCACAAAACCTCAAAAAGAAAAACTCAAAATCCGATTCCATTCACCGAAATCAACATAAACCGATTTTTAATCCAAAAAACTAACTTTTACAAAAAATCAAATCTACAGCTATTCGACCGGTAAAAATACACCCGATTACACGTAGCACCCTTATAAAGCATATAGGTCTATAATCCTACCTCGGTGTGTTAAAAACTTGATGCCTTGAACCACGTGCAAAATCGAGTTTCGCCGAAATCAAAATCTGACCAGATGGTTGCGTAGCCCTCGATGCCGATACCAAGAATCCACAGTCTGGTCGTCGAAAAACGAGCCCCAGGCCCCCGAGAACTTAGAGAGAAGGAAGAGAGAAAAATGGAGGAAACTTAGGAGTTAAGTTTTGAAAATATCTTTTGAAAATATCTAACTCCAGATATTTATAGACCTCCAAAATATCTTTTTTTGAAATTTTTCGAAAATCGTGTCGTAACACCCCACGGCCCAGAAAACCTGCCTCGCATGCATATCTAACCTCGATCATGCATCTAAACTCGTAAAAACATGCAGCAATGAAAGCACCAAACGCGCGTCAAAAAATGCCGAAAAAGAAAACGGGTCAGGGTCTGACAACTCTACCCACCTTAAAGGAATTTCGTCCCCGAAATTCAGCACAAGGTCAAAGAAACAAACCGTCGATCGCAATCGACACAGGCATACGAGATGGTGAGCCAAACCATTTCTAGGATATAATCAACAAGGTCAGGCATCCTAACAACGGCCAACTATCTAAAAGACACGGGATTTATGACCCGTCTCAACCTCACATCCTCACCACCTGCTGTCTCAACATAGCACACCACCCACGGAGTCCACCATCATCACCAAACCCACGGTCACGGCCTTGAACACATCACGGCCTCACCCTCTCCGCACCAACATCACGTCTATATGAAAGAAGACAAAACATAAGATGCAACACGCAGCATGAACATAAACATTAAGCATATAAACATGCTAACACATAGCCACGTAGGATCATGCTAAACAACCCCACATACCGAGGAGAACCGGCAAGAATGACGCGTCAATCTGGATAACCTACTCAAACTCCCTGCTAGAAATCACGTCAGCTAAACGCGTTTATAACTTGGCTCCCAAGTTTGTTAATCCAAACGCCCAAAGCCAAGACTAATCAATCCCACAGTTCAACCCCCATGCTCACATATACACGTCTTTCACATAGCTAACATGCTAGCACGTTCATGCTATCTAGCATCTAAACACATGCAGTCAAGCACACATAATCAACTCACACGGAATATACCCTCTTCCCACGGGTCACAGGTATTTGAACCCAGAGCTCTGATACCATTCTGTCACGCCCCAAACTCCGGGTCACGTGAAACACCCACAAACAACCAAATATAACACCCAGCCCGAGAATATACTCTCAAAATAAACCATACATGCATTGTATATAAACGCAAAATGGCAACATTACATTGCCCCAATGCCGAAAAGTAACATGTTACAACATACATGTAACAAACGACAAAAAGGAAGACTACACTTTCACCTCTCCAGCATCTCCAGATCATCCTCTGTGACCGGTACCGAAAGAAAAGAAAATTCCACACCGTGAGCCAAAGCTCAGCAGAAACTAGACAAGCATGCAATATAAACAAAACACGCTAGGAAATTGAAGTGCAGATTTAGACTCTCTTTCAAGCCTTTAAAACAAATTTTCACATGCAAGGGAAAGCGAGGGTACAAACCATGTTTTGACTCGCACACAGGAGTTTAGAAAATAGTTGACAAGGGTTTTTAGATCGCGATTCACATGACTCTTAAAATAATTTGAAAACTGGTCTATCTGTCCCATAATGCAGTTAATGCAATCCATATATCTTCTCGAACTTTCACCGACGGACCGTAGCCCCCGTCAATGCATCTTTATGAACTTTCACCGAGGGACCGTAGCCCAAACGAACACCTCTTTACGAACTTGCGCCGAGGGACCGTAGCCCTATCAAACGTTTCTTTACGGACTTTAACCGAAGGGTCGTATCCCTAACCCAATCTTCTCGGACTGAAACCGAAGGGTCGTAACCCTAATGTAAACACTGTCAGCCAGAGCTAACATAACCATCTATCTCATTCCACACATCTATGCATAACCTAATAGGATTTAAATGCATAAAATCACGTACTATCACTACGTATCATAAACCACGTCACATGCTACACATGCGACTCATACAACATGCATCACATGCATCAATTCCTCATCATCCACACATACATGCCTATAAAACTCTGCGTTTTAAAGCATAAACCACGTTATACGTAACAATATCAAAACCATGTAATTCACTTACGTATCCGTACATAAATAAATTAGAGTTATAAACGCACACTGCCGGTTATAAACGCACACAGCCATATATAACTTCATAACACAACGCCACCCGTCACATAACCCGACACGACATCACATGCCACACACACACCGTCATTCGATACCCGAACGACCCATCCACAAACCGGGACCTGTCCACACACCGGGACAACCAATGATACAGAAAACTAAAACCAAAACCTAACCCGGAGGCTAACACAGCCCAAGTGATCCCCAACCGACATAGCGCACAGCCACAACCTCGCTCGAGCGCACAACCACCGCTCGAGCGGTCCCCCACCGACATACCCCTCTGCCACTCCACCGCTCGAGCGCTCAACCACAGCTCGAACGGTCACCAACCGACCCAACACTTTGGCACCAACCACCACTCGAACGGTCACCAACCGACCCAACACTTTGGCACCACACCGCTCGAGCGCTCAACCACCGCTCGAGCGCTCAACCACCGCTCGAACGGTCACCAACCGACCCAACACTTTGGCACCACACCGCTCGAGCGCTCAACCACCGCTCGAACGGTCACCAACCGACCCAACACTTTGGCACCACACCGCTCGAGCGCTCAACCACCGCTCGAACGGTCACCAACTGACCCAACACTTTGGCACCACACCGCTCGAGCGCTCAACCACCGCTCGAGCAGTCACCAAGCGACCTAACACTTTAACGATCTTTGGTGAAGAACAATAGAATCTCATTGAATAAGACTTTTTGAGTTTTATTCTTTCACCTTATAAGTGGAACCAACTTTATCAAGCAGTTCGATGACCCTTTTCCCTTTTCTCTTCCCTGAAGATAGCGGGACAAAGACGGATCACAAGAGCTTAGTGAGAGTGAACGAAACCAAGAAGGAAGTGGAAGTCCCGAGCCTAACACGAATTTTGCAAGATCTAACAGCTAACTTGGATCGATCGCACTGGAAGGCACCCTAAGAAGGATCATGGTACTTATCGGACCAAAGAGTACAAAATAACCCAACACCTGAGAAGAAAAATTTTTCCCGAACAACGGAGATTTGGATTAAGGCCACAAAGCAACAACAACGAACAGTAAGAGCTTATTATAGGTGCAACCAGCCAGGACATAAGATGATGCACTGCCCGACAAGAATTGGAGAAGATAATCAAGGAGGACCACTACGAAATAACAAAAAGATCATACGCTAGAAACCTTACCCTCAAGATGACCAACGAGAACAACTAGGAAAAAGGACACCAAAATTAAAAATCTGCTATCAATGCCATAGGCTCAGACATAAAAGATCTGAGTGCCCTCAACGAAGAGAATTAAACTACAACCACCATCAACCATAACAGAGTTGCGAGGATCAAACAAAATTGTTACAGCAAGGAACAAATGGTGTGAAAAATGTGGTACAACTTGGCCAACCAGAGAGCGATGAGGGAAGTGTCTGCCGTTCACAAAAGATAAACTCAACAATCTATTTTTATTACAATAAGTTTGGACATAAAAAGTTTAAATGCCCGCTACCAAGGGGAAGAAACTACAACATTCGTAAAAAGAGAACGAGCAATTCGGGAAGAATGATACAACTCGGTCAACAAGAGAACCAATGGAATAGAGGCTCGCCTTCCCAAGAGAAGGAGTATTCGTTAATGATCAGAGGTACGCCCGAAATCGCAAATTCTGAGATATACGTTAAATAAACTGATTGGATTATCTCAGAAAAAGAAACGCTTGAAGAACAAAGGCTATTAGGTTACCACTAAACAAACAATCCTCGCGCCACAAGTATGCGATGTGATTATTGAGAATTTCGTAGTAATCGGTTTAAGAAATTAGTAAGATTTAACAACCATTTTTCCAAAATGTTGAACGTAAAAACCCGACCTTGTCCACATCCTCAATAAAAAACAATTCAAGGACACAACTTCGAAGAGAAGAAATGCAAGTAGTCATCCACAACCTTTCACATGAAATTTCAATGACGAAATTTTTTTAAGGGGTGTAGATTGAAACACCCCGGTCCGGACCCTAGTAGTAACCACCTAAATTATAACAACCTGGCTCAAACTCTAGTATTAGCGATAGATAGACGATAAGAACTTAGGTTGTTACATGAATAGAAGAAACCCGAACTAGCCCGAGACCCTAATTTTGACCAGAAACCCTAAAGCAGACCAAATACTCAGAGGCAAAATCCTAACACTTAGAAAAGTCTCGGAACAGCTTAAATTAAGTAAATAATATAAAATATTAAATCAAAAATCAAAAAATTCCATAATTAAGGTAAAATGACCATTTTGCCCATAGTACAGCAAAAAATCTAAAAAATTCAAAATTTCACACATGGACACCCAAAATCAGATATTTATATACAATTAATTAATAAAATACAAAATAATAACAAAAATAACCAAAATGCCCTTGCATGGCCGGCCACCTAGGAATTTGTGCCTAAAAAGCTATTTTTTTGCCTTTTTAAACTTAAAAATAAAAAAAAGATGTATAAATTAAGCCTTATTTTGGCCTAATACTTTTTATACAAGTAATATACATAATAATATAATAATATAGCTCAGCAAAAGCAAACAAACAATTATTTAAAGTCTCTACATAATAAATAAGTCAAAAAGTTAATTCTAGTCAAACTAGCTTAATTTAGCTTAAAAACCTACACTTATTTATTTAATTTCTATCAAAATTATGATAAATCATAGAAAGATTAAATTAATTATAAATACATTAATATAATAGATTTTAGTAGGTTTAGGTACATAAAACTAATATTTTATGCATTTATATACATAAAAAAATGCAACAAAATACCATTTAAAACCCTAATTAAACTCAAGACCAGCTTTTTAGGCTGCAGACAATTTTTAGGCTGACTGAACCTATTTTATAATTTGGCTAAATTCTCAAACTTTTTCCAAATAACTAGTCCTGACTCAAAACATGAAACTTGTAGGGGGCACCTTAAACTAAAACCCCACCAAAATTTAGAGCCATAGCCCTTGAATTGATACCCCAAAATAGTGGTCAATAGAAGCTTAATTCTTATGTATTTCTTTATAAATTGCTGAACCGTTTTTACTTAAATAAAATAAATAACCCCCGTGCCTCATGATCTAGCATTAGTGATAAAAATGAAAGTTGTAGGGAATACTTTTATTTAATTGGTGTTAAAATTTTAGAAACTAAATCAATGTATAAGTGCTTCGGAACACTGTCGCAACCTTAAAACTAGCAATTAAAACTTGTACCTAAAATTGGCTAAGTGTTTGAATGGTGTGTTGCTTATGAGACTTGAGTGTGTGAACTTTATATGAACTTTATGAGTAATTAGTGTATGAAAATGATGCTTTCGATGAGATGAACTCATGCCAATGGCTCAAGTCTATGTTGCTTAAATTGTGGTTATGCCTCACGTGCTTGTACTTAATGCTTTAACAAGTTGTACCATATGTCATGTCATGTTTATATACCATGTAATGATTAATTGCACGAGAGCCATATTGCACGTTATGGGCATTTCCCCATTCATCTTGGGTTATCAGAGTCCCCTTCGTATCTTTCGATTGGGTTGGGTAATATAGAAATCAATTATTCAGTGGTTATGGATCTAGGGGATCCCTGGTTGCCAGATGTGATATTAAATTTGATGTTTTTATTATAAAAGGAGAATTTAGGCACCATGGGATCGTCACTAGCTTTAATTAGACTTTGGATTGACGCTTAATGAACATCCTAGTACTTAATGTGGGATCGGCTGGTTCGGATAAGGGTGGCTGATAAATTTAGGTGACCCACCCCCCCTCCCCACGACGTTGCCATTGAGTAAAATGGATGAGGCATGTAGCCAAGGCGAGCGTTTACCTTTCGCAACGAGACTAGGATAGGTTAAGTGAGTAACGCCATCAAGTCTACTCTGTAATTCCCGGAATGGAATTCGTGATACTGTTCTGGAAGTATTTGGGGTTGGACAATCGCATTGCATTCATCTGTTAGGGTTGGTATACTAAAAATCATGTTTTTAGTATTTAATTTTATTTTTAATAAATTAAATTTTTTATTTTATGAGAATATTTATGAGCAATGTATGTGTTTCATTTCTTTGATATGCATGGATGTCCAATATTCTGTATAGTATTTAATCTGGTGTGTAGAATATGGTTTACACACAGAAGACCAAATTTTAGATTCTTGCAGAATATATATTTTATGTTCACAGTTTAGATGAAAATGGGTATACCATCAGTACGACTGTGGCACAGAGTTTTAGTATGCCTGTCTTGGTTACGGAAAATAGATAATAGCATCGTCTACTATTCCGATTCTCTGTGCCAGTACACTTTGTGTGTATTGAACGGGACATTTGGGGTAATTAATTTAGTACTGACTATTGACTATATAAATTAATTCGCACCCCAAAATTATTATGAATAGTGCTTATCTTCTTAATCCTAAAATAATTATTGATTTGTATATATTTAATATTTATTATTTTGATTCATTAGAGGGTGCGATTTTATATGGGTCTATATTCCCGGTGAGTTGGATAGCGATATTATTTTTATGAAAAATATTAATTATTGACGAAATTCACGTCCCGAATGATCGGGATTAACGATACCCCCTTAAGGATGCTTATAAGTTTTGACCGGACCAAACCCTACAGGTAGATTTAATTATCCGACGGTCAAATAAGTTAAACGGAAGGGATTAAGGAATATCAAGATACCGATTAAATTAAATTATCAGTAATTAAATTTAATTGATGGGTATCAAGAATCTTAACATGGGGAGAAATGGTAAGCATTTAATAACAGAAATTCAATGCAAGAAGATCTTGAGATTATAAGTCAGAGTACAATTATAGTTCTTTAGTGGTGTGAACTGTAATTCAGCGCTTTATGAAAATTACAGAAATCTCTGCTGATTTTCCATAATTGCATATACCGCTATGCGTCTTTCTTTAATTATAGAAACTGCAGGTAGGTGTTTATGTTCCACTGGAAGTCTAACTCATAATTACTCCCCAGGTCCCTACTGTAGCCCTATATATATGCGGGTAGGCTGAACCAGTTTGAGTTTGATAGTTCATATATCGTTATCGTTATAATATTATTTTTGTCTTTCAAGATTTAAATATATCGGGGTTCTGTCGGTACGAGTTCTTGGAGGATCATAGCCTACACTACGTTCGAGGATCGCGTAAGGGAATACAGTAGAAGATCTGACTGGAGTTTCAATTCGGAATCAAGTCGTAGTTGAAGATTATATCTACAAGAGGTATTCTTCTAAATTAACCTTAGTTGCACGGGTTTATTTTTATCGTTCGACGTCAAAATTTTTATTTGGAACCCGTTTCAACGTTTGCCCATCTAATTAATTTTTTACCAATAATTGTTTTTCAAAAATCATGATCTTGGTAGTATTGCCTCCAACAAATTGGTATCAGAACTGTTTTATTTTTTGTTACGGTTATCAAGGCCAGGTAGATTTAGAATTTTGCTAACTTTGTTTTGCAGGTATTCTAATCCCAATTTTATGATCACCGTTTATTTTCATGTTTGATTGAATGTGTGGATGATGATTTAATTAATTTCTTAATCACGTGGGTTGACCGTGATAGATTGAATGTGAACCTTCGAGACATAAGATTAATGTAATAGCTAACTTTATATTTTTAAATATCTATTTAGATTATTTAAAAATAGGTTGAATATGTCCAAGAACACGAAGAACGGAGGCGGCACTGACGGTAGTTCGGGTTTTTACGGGTCATGGATCGCGGTAAGTTTTTTAATGGTTTTAAATAGTTTTTTTTGGTGATTTTTTCTGCAATATTTTTGTATAAAAAACAACATAAAAAACAAGTCAAAAACAGCAAAAAAAAAAGCCAAAATAGCCCAGTTTCGGTGGCTTTGCCGATGGCGGTTCTGCGAAGGTTTTTATAATTTTTTGGGCCATTTTTGAGATTTTTTTGGAGGGTTTTTTAAACATAAAATAGCAGTAAAATATACCTCAAAATACTGTCAAAATCTAGAAAAAGAAACTGGGCCAAACAATGCATTAAAAAAAGAAAAAAATAGCAACGATTTTTTCTGGTGGCGGCGGCACTACAGAAGCAGTTTCCAGGAAGATTTTTGACAGTTTTTTGGGCTGTTTTTGAGAAGTTCTTCTGATAGAAAGATATTACTTTTCGATAGCTTTCTTTTGATATAAAGTACATCGAAAATTGAGTTCGGGAAGAGGTTGAAAATGCCTAGGAAAGTTGGCTGCGAAGTGCTGTGGCAGACAGCAACATTTTTTGAGGTTTGGGCCATTTTTCTGGCCATTTTCGAGCAATTTTTCATTATATTTATTGTCAGAAAAATTCTATGTTTCGAGAGCTTTCTAACAATATAAAGCTCGTAAAAAACGGAGCTCGGATGAGGCGGCGCCGGCGGTGGCTGGTGGTGGTCCGATGACTTTTTCTCTTTCGGGGCTGGTTTGATGTATATTCTGATATATATATATACGAGACTGATATGATATATATTGATATATCAGATAATATCAAGGAATCATGATGCAATCTAGATACAAGCAGTTGATTTAGAAAAGAATTGTTGCAGTTTATTCACAAAATAGGAGACTGAAACTCTTTAGAGTTTTAGATGGATCATAAAATTGAGATTTTTTATTATATATTGAATTTAATTTTTTATTAACTGCGTGGATGATATATATATTGATTTTATTTATCCTGTTAATTTAATTAATTCGAATATTTGATTTTAATTAAAATATTTTGTAATAAAAAATAAAATT
>JAUMHN010048423.1:0-27927 GCA_032360265.1 Heliamphora ciliata | reverse complement strand
ATTTCAAATTTTAACAGTTCATTTACAATACTTATCTCATTTACAATCATCCACTTCATTATCTGTACAATCATAATTTAAGTAAAAAGAAATACTAAATCTTTTCTCTAATCTTTTCCATACGCATTCTCTGCTCTGCTATCGCCCTAGATCTTCGAAACTTGAAATGATTTTGTATACATACATGAGCCGAAGCTCGTGAGATAAAGACTAACTCTAATGCTAAGCATGATTTGTGAGATGTAACGGGTGCAACCGAAATAAAAAAGCAAGTTCAATCAATTCGTATTTATTCCCACGCACACACCCACGCACGCCAATTCATTAATTTCATAAGCCTTTTTCAAAACATTGCCTTCTTTCACATTTTAACCGTATTATTATCTCATTACCTGGCTTTTCACAAAAATCATATCACATTTTTATACCCAGTTTATCACAAAATCGTATCACAATAATGAATCGGCGTCGGGTGCAGCTTATAGAAACTCCTCCCTATTAATTCCCAATAGGCTACGCGAAGCCATTGAGTAATAGATAGCTCTATAACTCATCACGACGAAACATCACATTTCGAGGACTAACCTGTGGGCATGTGATTCCCATCTTGCGCAAGTTTTCGGTCTTTCATCGCGGAGCCGCCTGCCCAACTTAATTCACATTCATTCATACGATTCATTATTCGTTCATAACGTTTAATTTCACAAATCTGGGAGTCCAACCCACAACTGGTTTCTCTCCCAATCATTTTCACATTTTATTATTTGATGCCCATAACAAATTCCCCATTTCATCTTTCTCATCAAATTCCGTTTGAGCATTTGAGTTTCTTTTCATGTTATATGCATCATAACTTCAAGTACACAATTTCTTAGATCTTACATTTCATCTTCCAACTTCATGAAGTTTGAAACCCATTATTCCTTTCAAAAGGTTGGGATTTTAAGAAATCATTAAGTCCACCCATTATCCTCATATACCCACTTGTAAGCCACAATTCGCCAAAACTTATCTTAACTGACCAAATTCAAAATGGAAGTCAACAAGAAGTTTTAAGTCTTTCAAAGGTGCCCAAAACTTATGTTAACTTACATTATTAAGAAGAAACTAAACAACTAGTTTAAAACCTTTCAAATTGTGCCCAACCGAGGGTTTTAACCAATGTGAAAAAGTAATCCAAAAACTTGGTTCAAAGTTCTCAAGAGCCAAATCTTTAAACAAAATACCAAAAAGTTTTGAAAAAAAAAAAAGCCAGGCCGATCGATCTGTGAAAAGACCGATCGATCGGTCTCTTGTTTGCACAAAAGAACCGAGAGCATCAAAAGACTGCTCGATAGACTTATCGATCGGTCTATCGAGCCATCCTGTTCTAGGTCCTTTTTCAAGCCAAAAACTTGATTTATTTTTTAACCCTTAAAAGATTTGTCATACTCTTTCAACTCATTTTGGGCCACGAATCCACTTTTTGAAAGGAGGAAAAATCATGCTAAAATCTCCCTCATTGCATAAAATTGTGTTTGAAATAAAAACCAATCAAAAACCTTTAACTTTAAAACCATGGTTAACCATTTCTTGAAAAACCCTAAGAATTTCTCTAAATTTCATTCACATAGACCATATTTCATCGAATAGCTCTAGATCTTTAAATAAGCTAAAACACTAATATTAGTTCATAGTTTATCAAATCAAATCACCTTTCACCAAGTGATAATTCCAAAAGCTTTGATCCCCAACAAAACCCTCCAATGTAACAAACCCAAACTTCCCGATTTTGTTCATTTTTCATAAATTTTATACATTCTAAAAGCTTGACATAAAATTCATACAATCAAATTTTTCCAAAACCCAACTCAAATCTCCAATTCATATAGATATCAAACTAGGGTTTACTCTACTCAAAATTTATCAACACAAATCACATGAGAGAGTCTAGATCCTACCTCAAGGATGTTCCACCATCAAGAAACAAACCTCTAGCGAGTTCTAATTCATCAAAACCCAACATAAACGGCTACGGAGGATCCTTCCATGAATATTCGACTCTACTACGGTAGCTCGCACAAGGAAATGACAAGATCTCCACCCCCAACGAGCATAGAAAGCTCTCAAGAACTCCAAAAACCAAACCCTAGATCACTCCTAAGCTTTTAGAGAGAGAAGAGAGAAGAGAAAATGAGGATTTCAGCCCAAAAATCGAGATTTATAGCCTCTGTCTGTCACAGACCGATCGATCCGTCTCGAGACCGATCGATCCGTCTTGAGACCGATCGATCGGTCATCGTGACTGCACTGCTGGTCCAACTTTGAATAAACATATCTCCTTCATCCGAACTCCAAATAGGGTCGTTCTTGTGCTCAAACTGAAGCCTTGGAAGTCTACTTTTCAATGGTTCAAACTTCATACCAGGAGTCATTTTGTACAAAATGTTATGGCCAACTTTGTGAAGGTATGTCACTTTCTTTCACACACTTTTTACATATTTTTGTTCGAATACCCACTAGAGCCTCGTATTCTTCCTCTAACACATCTTTCATGCGTATTCAAGATCAAAACACTCAGCAAGATCGAGTTTTAATTTTTACTCCATCAACGCTTAATCATTTCTAAAATAAAACGGGTCAGGGTCTCACATCACGGCCTTAGCAACTAATGTTGCGGCCATGACAAAAATAGTCACAAAACAGGTGGCCGTGACAAAAAAATTGGGTTACCGCAAAGAACATAATAAAAAAAGCTCATGATCGTAACAAATAAAAGTCGTGGCCATGGTTTTTAAGGGTACAGAAAGAGTATATGCATTACACAAGGCTTAAAACAGGCTCAAATGAATAGGACGTGCAGGACAGAGACCATAACCTATTGATTTTGTGCTAGACCCACTATCCTTCATCCTCTATACAAGCAATCACTCAAGATAGAAATTCAGGATACCAAAATAAATAATAGGATGCTTGAAACACATTTTCATGATATTGGCTTCATAAAACCTCACGGCTGTAATGACCGGATATAACAATCGTGACACAAATGAAGGAAAATGAGGCAACTGTCACATTACTATATCCCCAGAACATACAGACAAAGGTATATGAAATGGAGATCATGACTCATTTGGTCTAGACCAAATCTTCCATTCATTACCCAACAGAAAGATAAACAGAGGTACAGAAAGAAGAAAATACTAAATAGAACAATAAAAGGGGGTACGACCTTGAAATAAACATATAACAGAGAGTTTTGAATAGGGTTTTTGCATTTCTGGCCTTAAAACAATGTCACGACCGTAACAACAAGATATTGTGCCCGTTCATATAGAGACGCATAAATGTACCGATGCCTATAAAAAGGACACGACCGTAATTGTAGGTTTAAAAAACATACAGTCGTAATATTAAAAGATTGCGGCTGTCATGTTTCAGAACCTCAGAAAGCTTTTGATGTGTTCAGTGTACTTGTGAGCATCGAAACAGAACGTAAATAATTGTAAATATGTGAAACAGAAGGTTATGAATATACTGCTAATAATAAAAAACTTAGAGGAAATAAATATTACATTGAAATGAACAATAAACAAACAAAAAAACAATGGAAACCTTATCCACGACACTCTCGGGGGAAAAAGATGAGGATTTAAGAAGAATCGTGGTGTCCTAAGCTTACCTCGTGTGAGTATCCACCCTGAGTGGTCCCTCGACGATAAGAATATGATACCTCCGAACCAAAATATGTGCTCCTAAAACCCCTCCGAGGCAAGCAAGAACACGAACGAGGCTTGAAAAGTATGGGATGGATAGGAAAATATCGCATGGGAGAATATTTTGACAGAGTTTGGGCCTCCAGGTATGTCTCCTTGTTCTGCTTGGAATCGCCGCCTATTTATAGGCAAAGCGAGCAACATAAACCCCTTCTAAGATGCTGTCACATGTCTAAAATCTTTTAGGGGTAGAATCTTTTAAGCTGGTCTGAATTTATAAGTGTAGAGAAAACATTTTTTGTCCAAATCCATAAGGATGGCAGCGCCTTCTGACATCAAGGTCTTGATGAGATAGGGTTCGGCCCAATTAGGTTTAAACTTACCCCTTGGATCAAAAATTGGAGCTCTAATCTCTTTGAGGACTAAGTCACCTTCCTTCAAGTTCTGAGATTTAACCTTCTTGTTAAATACTCGAGCTATAATTCTCTGATATCCTTGAACAAGGAACAGGACTTTAAGTCTTAAATGCTCGAGCTATCATTCTCTTGTATCCTTGAACAAGGAACAGGACTCTAAGTCTCCTTTTGTCAAAAAAGAGCAACTCTTCAAACCTGTCCCTCTGCTATTTTGACTCGAGGATATCGCTTTCAGCTACTATTCTTAGAGATAGGATTTCCAATTCTATAGGCAAAACTGCTTCCATTCCGTAGACCAAAGCATAGAGTGTTGCTCTAGTAGAAGTTCTAATCAATGTCCAGTATCCCTAAAGCGTAAATGATAACTTTTCTAGTCAATCCTTGCTTCCCTCTATCGTTTTCTGTAGGATCTTCTTCACACTCTTATTTGTAGCTTTCACAGCTCCATTGGTTTGCGGTCTGTACGGTGAAGACTTATGGTTGATGATTCAATATTCTTCCAAGAGATCTAGAACTTCTCCTTGAAAGTGGAAACCGTTATCGAAAATTATTTCATGTGAAACTCCGTACTGACGAATGAGATTTTCTGTGATGAATATGGCTACTTGGGAGGCTTTTAAGACTGAGTAAGAGGCAGTTTCGACCCACTTCGTAACGTAATCAATTTCCATGAGAACAAACTCGTGCCCATTCAATGCCTTGGGTGTGTAACCTTCCCTATTACGTCGATTCCCCAAACTGAGAATGGCCAAGGCGAGGTCATGTTATAAAGCTGAGACGGCGGTACATGCATGAGGTTTGCGTGGATCTGGCATTTTCGGCACCTTCGGATGAACTGATGGCAATCCGCTTCCATGGTCATCCAAAAATACCCTTGATGCAGAATCTTCTTAGCCAGCATCATCCCACTCATGTGAGGTTCGCAAACTCCTCTATGAATTTCTCTCATCACCTCGCATCCTTCTTCCGTATCGATACAAAGCTTATTAACTCTTAGATATCCTCTTTTGTACAGTTTTTCTCTATAGATCATAAATTATGCGATGAGTCTCCTGATAGCTCTCTGGTCCTTTTTATTGGCTCGGATCGGATATTGTCCCTTCTCGATGAAATTCCAAATGTTGTGAAACCATGGTAGCTTGTCATTAGCATCGTGGGTAATAGCGATGTTGCTGATCACAGATGCATGCTTTTATTGAATTTCTAAAGGCCTCATTCTTACCCTAGGTGGTATGTCTATCATTAATGCCAAAGTGGCCAAGGTGTCAGCGAACTTGTTCTGCAGTCTCAAAACATGAGTGAACGCCACGCTTTTAAAGTAGGGAATCATTGCCGCAAGCTCTCGGTGATACTGAACTAGCATTTCTTCTTTAACCTTCCATTTTCCTTTTACTTGGGACACGACCAGAGCTGAGTCTCCTATGACTTCCAACTTTCTTGCCCCTAGTTCGAAGGCGGCTTCCAATCTAGCTAAGTATGCTTCGTACTCGGACTAATTGTTAGTGACCTCAAAACTCAACTTAAAAGCCAAAGGGATATGAGAATCATTGGGAGTGATAAGGAGTATCCCTATCCTATATCCGTATTGGGTTGAGGCTCTATCGAAATAGAGGTCCACAGATCCTTCTCAATCTTTAGCACTTGCTCATGGGAAAACTCAAACTCGGGCTCTTCTTCACCGTTGGTAGGGTGGTTGGCCAAGAATTCTACAACGACTCTCCCTTTTACCAATTTCCTCGTGACATACTACAAATCAAATTCAGGTAGCATCAGTAACCACCAGGCTAACTTTCTATCAATGCTGGCTTCTCGAAGAGGTATTTGAGTCGGTCCATCCTTGAGATTAGAACAACTCAGTATGCTAGCATGTAATAGTGTAACTTCTTGGATGCCCAGACTAGCGCCCAACAAATCTTCTCCAATGGCGTATACCGTCGTTTACATTTTGTCATCTTCTTACTCAAGTAATAAACAACTCTTTCTACCTTGGCTTCGTCTTCCTAAGTAAGCATACACCCCAATGCTGAATCAGCCACTGATAGGTATAGTATTAGAGGATTGTCAGGTTCTGGTGGCCACAAAATCAGAGGATTTTGTAGATACTTCTGTACGGCTTCAAAGGCATCCTGACACTACCGATCCCATTGAAACTTGGTTCCTTTCTTCAAAAGTCGGAATAAGGTTCACAGGTAGTGGTTAGTTTGGCGATGAATCGGCTGATGAACTGAACCTTTTCCAAGAAGCTTCTTACATCCTTCTCAGTCTTCGGGGGAGGTATTTTAAGAATGGCCTTGATCTTTGATGGGTCTACCTCTATGCCTTACTGTGTGATCATGAATCCGAGCATCTTCCCTGCTGCAACTCCGAAGGCACACTTCTGAGGGTTCAAGCGCACCTTGTACTTTCTGATCCGTTCGAAGAATTTCCTTAGTTCAGTGACGTGTTCTTCTCGGGTTTTGGCTTTCACGATCATGTCGTCCACATATACTTCTACCTCTTTGTGTATCGTGTCGTGTAGCAACGTGGTTACAGCCCTTTGGTAGATTGCTCCCACGTTCCTTAATCCAAATGGAATGACTCTATAATAGTAGGTACCCCCAAGGCGTTGTGAAGGTAGTCTTCTCTTGGTCTTCTGAAGCCATCAAAATCTAGTTATATCTTGAAAATTCGTCCATAAAAGATAAGAGCGCATTCTTGGAAGTGTTATCGACCAATACGTATATGTGGGAGAGAGGGAAGTCATCCTTCGAACTAGCCCTGTTGAGATCCCAAAAGTCGACACATACCTGGATCCTTCCATTCTTCTTTAGTACCGAAATAATATTAGCGACCTATTTTAGGAACTCTGTGACCATGAGGAACCCGGCGTCTATCTATTTGGTAACTTCTTCCTTAATCTTGAGCGCCTAATCTGGTCTAATCCTTCTCAGCTTTTACTTGGCAGGTCTGGCATCGGGGTACAAAGGAATTTGGTGCTTTACAATGTCGGGGTCTATGCCAAGCATATCTCCGTAGTACCACGCAAAAATATCTTTAAATTCTTATAATAAAAATATTAGTTGTTCGCGTTCCTTTAAAAATAGTGTGGAACCAACTTGAAACATTTGTGGGTTTTTTTCATTATTAAGATTTAGGGTAAATTACACTGACCTCCCCTTTGGTTTCTGACAAAAATAGAAACATCTCCTGTAATTTCTGAAATGTCAATAACCTCCCATTAGGTTTAATTTTTGCATTAAATTAGTCCAATCGTTAAATTTTCGTTCAGCTCTGCCTTGTTTGGCACATTTTTCGAATAAATTTTAATGATCCAAGCCGTTCATTACGTAGAACTCTTTGAGTTTGTTGTGCATAAAAAATTTAGATTCATCCGATATCTGTAGTTAAGTGATTGAATAAGATCTCCTAATATTGTTTTATAACTAAATAAATAAAAATTATAATTTTAAAAAATATGTTAAACAAATGTTACTCAATCACTTAGTTATTGGTATTAGATAAATCTAAAATTTCACTTGCCAAACAAACTCGACAAGTTCTACGTAATGAACGGATTGAATCATAAAAATTTATTCGAAAAACAAATCAAACAAAGTGCAGCAGAGCGAAAATTTAACGGTTGGACTAATTTGATGCAAAAATTAAACCTGATGAGAAATTAGTGACATTTCAGAATATACAGAGTAGGTTTCTATTTTTATTAGAAACCAGAGGGCGGGTCAGTATAATTTACCCTAAGATTTATTAAAACAGTTTCTTTGGTTACAAGTTTAGCTCGCATTTTTTCTTCTTTTTCGATTAAATATTTTAATTTTTGGGGAATATCCTCTTTGAATTCATTAAAATTAAGAAAAAATATTTGAGACACAACTAAGTAAGCAAAGTCTGATTTCATTTCATTGACTTCAAAAAGAGTTACATCCGGAGACTCAAAACAATAAGGGCTCGGGATGCCAACAGATGCATTCCCGGCGAACTCAGCGTTAACCCACTTGGTAAAGACAGATTCAACTGACTCAAACTCCAACTCACTTGTTACATCATGCATAATAAAAAACTCAAAGACTGACTCTTTTCTATTTTAGTTGCATCCATAATAAGTGAGATGTGATCCGCAAGCGCGTCAGCTTCCATCATCAGCACGTCCTCGTCTTCATCATTGCATATACACACCTGGGCCATCTCTCCATTGAAGAAAGACCCCAGATCTCTTTCTTCACAAAGATCTGCCCAATCTATCTACATCTTTTCGGCCCAACCCATCTGGCAAATCGCGGCCTCTTCATCACTGTCGGACAACTGATGGTGGAAGAAGATCTCTAACCTTGGCAATTTCTTGTTGGTCTTCTCTTTTATCCATGGTTCGGGGAACCCACAATAAGGGAAATTGTCCCCTTCTTTGATGAAACGGCCATTCAGCGTTAGCCCATACTTCCTCGTGCTTGATTCTTCCAGTTTTGGCTTGTATCCATGACGATTATGGTTCACCGGGATTGGCTCTGAAATCCCTTGCAGATGCTTACCTAATCCCATGCCTGGAAAGTAGGACATTTCCTTTATCATGGTTATGACCCTTGGATTCACATAGTTCCCCTCGTCATTCATCAGAACTTGTATGGACTTGGTTTCGTTAAAATCAAACCCGTTTAATAAGAAATCCTCCTCCCCATGTTGGATCTCAAGAAGTGGGGTAGCATCACTTAGCGAGGTTGACAAGCTAGTTTCACCCGGTATAGTAATAGTTACTCCCCCTTTGATCAACTTTACCTTTTGGTGTAAGGGGGATGGGACTGCTTTAATCAATGGGTCATGCAGCTATGACCTTCCCAGTAACAGGTTGAATAATGCTGGCACATCGAGAACATGAAACTCTACTTTACTTTTCAAAGTTTCCATTCTTATAACGAAAGTTACCAATCCCAAGACATCTCTTCGTGTATTATCATATGCTCATACCCCCTATGTACTCAGCTTGAAGTCTTGTGTCTTCAATCCTAAATTATCATATGCTCATACCCCCTGTGTACTCGGCTTGAAGTCTTGTGTCTTCAATCCTAGGCAGCAAGCAATTTGCAGCGGGCATATATTGAGGGCGGAACCGTTGTCGACCAAAACAATCGGTACCCATTTCCCTAGGCATTTGACAGTTAAATGTAACAACTTATTATGAGATGGCCTCTATGTTGGAAAATCTCTGTCACTGAAGGCGATAACACTGAATTGTTTCTCGGGTATGAGCATTCCAACCAATTGGTCAGAAAAGACGTCAATTGGTATGTCCACGTTGTTCAAGGCTTTTAGGATTGTCTGTCGGTGCTTGTGAGAAGCTACAAGCAACCCTTAAATGCTTACATTGGCTTACGTCTTCGTAAGCTGTTTCAGAATTGCATCTTTCTCTTCACTGTTCTATCTTTCTACTCTTTCTGCCCATTTCCTTGGTTCCTCTATGCCCCTACTTGGTTGCCCCTTCTCTAACTGTGCGGGCTTAAAATGCCTCCCGCTCCTTGTCAAATGCTCTATCTACTCTTTGGGCTTCCATAGTCCTTCAAACTGGTCAACAACTTCCCAAATCTTGTCCACCAGGCATCCTTTATCTCGGAACACCCAGAAATTGTCTGTCTCTTCATTGTTTCCTTCATTTTCCCAAAAATCTTTCTCAATTCCCATTACGTTTTGCGAAAACCAATCAGATTCTTCACTGATTTTAGCCTCCAGCTCAAAAAGTTGTGGTAGTGACACTTCGTCAAATGGGTCTTCATAACTGTATGGTGGAGGGGGCTCCAAGGTTCCCATAAGCCTCTATGGTCATATGGTTTTTCGACAATCGAATGTCATTCCGGCACATCCTCTCCTTCATCGTATTCCATATCCGTGAATCCCTGCTCGACCTCTTCCAATTCCCACATGTCGTTCTCTTTTTGGTAATCCCATTCGAGAGAATATAAGATAGGTCCCTCGGGTAGAGGTGTCCTCCATTTTAGCTCATGGAGAGGAATAATGTATACAGAATGATCAAACGCAAGAGTTGCGGTCCCTAATAAATTTACTTGGGGTGAATTTTTCTCTTTCCCTCTCTACTCCTTCTCCTCCTCGGGTTTTGTATTGACCGGTGGAATTTCTTCCTGCATACTTTCACTATCGACGTCCTTCCAGTTCGAGGATTCCCCTACTTCTGATATTGTTTTTCTTGTTTTTTATGTTTCAAAACTCGGGTTGGCTTCACCATACCAAGCTGCTCCTCGGTGCCAGGCTGTATCATTGATTGGGACGGTAGGGGCATGCCACTTGATGTCGATTCCTGCCTCTTCCAAATCATCTAACGCCTCAAGGTGGGCCAAATCTTCCCACAATCGTCTGATCTCTTCATCTTCCTCATCATTACGGTTGATAGGGGAAGGAATTTCCTCCTCGTGGATGATAAAGATCAAAAAATTATCGAAACCATCATCTATCAGATCCTAAATAAGGTCGTCAAGCAGCAATACTTCTGAACTGGACGGTAGAACTATAATTGGTTTCACTTCTGTTGCGGGGACTATGAATTTTGTGGGAACAAATCCTTCCGACTCTCCTTCAACGGCATTCACATTTTGCTGGTTCGCATGGTTCAACAGAGGATTAGTTGTAACATTCGACTTCTAAGTGGCAGTCGGTGGGGGAATTACCTTGTTGTCTATTAAGTCCTGAATCTCACGCCGGAGCCTCATGCAATTGTTGGTTAAATGATCGTCCCCCTAGTTGAAGGCGTAGTATTGGGTAGGGTTATATTTATATGGCAAAAGATTTGGAGGCAGGGTCGGCTCTATAGGCTTTAGGAGACCCCTCTCAATCAGACAGCTTAAGATGGATGTTAAAGGCACATTGAGTTGGCTGAAGGTTATCTTTTAGTTTTTGGGTGGATTTTAGGTAGCTGACTGAGCAGATGGGCTAGCCTAATTCGAATTGGGAATTAGCAAGTTCACTTCATAACTTCGGTTCACGGCATTGGTGGCATTATTCTGATTATTAGCATATGGCTTCTAAACCATTTTCTGACATGGTCCTCCCTTCTTAATATCCCCAGACTGCAGGGCGTCTTCTATCTGTATCCCAGCATAAAAAACCTGCTCAAATATCATCAATGGCTGTGTGATCAGATACTTGCAGAACTACAGCTGCAAGTTATTCACCACCATTCCCACATGCTCCTTCTTAGTGGGTCGATATTTTATCTTAACTTCCTTAGCCATTCACCGAGTCAGAAACTCAAGAAAAGATTCTTTGGCCTCCTGATGAGTGGTCTCGAGTTCCCGAGTGGTGACATCGAGCTAGATGTTGTAGTTTTACTGATTGACAAATGCAGTAGCAATGTCCTCCCATGTTCTCATCTTTGCAGCATCTAAAGACAAAAACCATTTCTAAATGGCTCCTAACTTCTTAATATTTTAATTTAGTAATCAAACCATAACTAAAGAGATCTTAATTTCTTAAAATATATTTTTTTCAATAAACAAAAATACAACAATAACAATAACAACAACAACAGGAATTTAAAGTGTCGGGGTCCATATGTCATGCAGGTAAGAAATTCGGTAAGAAACTCCAATTTTCATATCAGTCCTCTGGTAACATAAGTATTATGCAAATTATCATTCAAACAGGTAAGAAAATATAGTATGAAAAGCTAATTTGTATATCAGAACTCTGGTAACAGCAGTATTACAACAACGGTGCTTACAACCCTACAATAGGATCAAAGAAATTTGGACACCACTTCAGAACAATTTCCTGGAACTATTTAAGCTCAATACTGGATCGGTTTATTAAGAGTGCATACTGCATATTTACGGCGTTCTATACAGTTGCAAAGTAATGATTGCTGAAAAAAATAAAATCTTGTGCTTGTGTGTCGCGGGGTAACCACACAATGATAAATATAATAATCTTAGAAAGTTAGTAACACTTAGATCACACAATTCTATCACAACTGGTTCGCTAGTTGTGGAAACTGTTGCAGAAGCCACGTGACGCCTTTGATAGCAACCTATGCATTCACGTAAAAATTACAGAAGATCAAAATGTTTCAAATAGCAATATATAAATTAATGTATGCATCCCTAACTAAAGTGAAAATGATCACAAAAAGTTAATAATTATCTATGCATCGTCGAATATATGTAATGGGCAGTGATTCAGTTAGTGCAAATGTGCAATAGAACCGGATTGAGGGACAAAACCGAGCCCAACTCTAAAGACTCAAAATTCAAGGGAGAAAAGGTGGCTCAGGATTTCTCGCATTTTTTTTTTTGTCTTTTAGCTAAGTAAGCAATAGTTCATTTGGTTAAAAGGTAGCTTTTTGATTGAATAGATTCGCCTAGGGCCCTAGACTATATGAGTTACTACTTTTTTTAAATAAAAAATAAAACAATCTGACCAAGAATCCCTCTTGGAAGGAGCCATTTGGACCCACCCTAGAAGAGCAAAAACCCGCCATATTGGGCAAAGTAGGTAACTATACATGTTCCTATTGAGTGAATTTGGAAACCAATATGATTCGTTGGGGAAAACCTACGAGTCCACAGCAATCATGCTGTTCCCCCTACAACTTTTGAGGCTTCATATTTTCTATTTTTTTATTTAACTTGTATGGTATATATAATTGTATACATTTTACCTATTATCCATGGTTCAAAATATATACAAGGAAGTAGTTTATTTTTTTTGATAGTCGGATGTTCGGACCAGCTTGACTAATCCTAGGATCCTAAAGTCATTCTAAAGTACACTTATTTTTCTTCATTAAATAAGTTTAAAAGGGTGAAACTTATTAAAATTATTGCCTATTACACACAAATCCCTCCATTTCCCATCAATCCCTCCTCACTAAAGTAATTTTTGTTTGTCCATTATGGTCTGCAAGCTATTGAATTTAATTGTTGGTTGCCAAAGTCTAAGAATTGCATCAGTAATAGTTTTAATGGCTTACAAAGGATAGTAGTTAAAAGATAAAATAGGAAGTTTCTTTTTAAGCAATAAAAAATAATCTACTAGTATATTAATAACATCTTCAAGCACACAAGCTTAATTATTTATAGCTAATCTATATTACTATCACAACACAACAAACTTTTATCCATCCACCTAGGGTTGGCTTCAAGAATGTTTTTGTGATACACCTATAAAGGGTCACCTATTTTGATAGAACTTAGGCCTTCATCTCCTTTCTCACCATCTCCATCATTCCAATCCGCATTCGCTATTTTGATTTTGGAAAGAGATTTAGAGTACCCATAGCACTTCCAACTTGGATTCAACCTTTCTTTAGAAGCTTATTCATTGATTATTTCTGAGAGGTTGGTTAGATATTTGATTTCTGTTTCTCGTCAGTAGTCAATCATAAAGAAACAAAAGTGGACATTCTCTCTCTCTCTCTCATATATATATATGTATATATATATATATATATACACACACACACACACACACACACATACATAAACAAAGCTGCAGTGGTGATGGAAAACTTTCGAGAGGAAGTTGGTAGTTCCAGTCTTTTCTGCTACAGTTAGTTTCTTTTAAGGAAGCAATGTGTTTAAATTTCCAGCGCCTAACCCACATTCCACGCCAAGGTCACCATGTTGATTCATATGGGCCTGTTAGCCGGATCAATTATACACCAGCCAACCTCTTGAACTTATCTAGGCTTAAGGTTTGGTCATTAGGTCCTGGTTCACGAATTGGGACAGTCGAAGTCGAAACCAAGGAAACAAAAACATCTCAAAACGTTTTGAAAATGTTTAGAGAACGTATCGAGAACTTTTCAAACCCCTTGATCACTGCAAAGCTTGACACTAGGATTCATAGGTCTCCACCGATTTCGACCCAATAAACCTTGTCTCTGTCAAAAAATATAGCATATATTTCCTTTGCAACACAGGCTAGCTCAATACCCAAGAAGTACCTAAATTCACCTAAGTCTTTAGTATAGACTGAACTTGAAGGAAGATCTTTCGCTCAATAATGCCTTTCGCACCATTTCTAGTAATAATAATGTCATTAAAATAAACAATCAATAGAATTTTCCCTCTCTCAAACGTGAGGGAGAAAATAGAATGATCTCACTGACAACAACGCATATCCAAATTTCAAAACAACATCACTCAACGGCACAAATCAATCTTTAGGGGATTGTTTAAGGCCATAAATTGCTTTCTTTAGTCTACATAACTGAGTAGTCTCCCCCTGAGCAACAAAGCCAGGAGATTGCTCCATGTAAACTTTATCATACAAATGACCACGGAGAAAGGAATTTTTGACATCTAACTGAAATAATGGCCACCCAAGATTGGCAGCAGCGAGAAAAGAATCTGAATAGAAGCAATTTTTGGAACGGGTGAAAAGGTCTCAACATAATCTATGACATATATCTGGGTATACCCTTTAGCAACAAGACAAACCTTGAAATGTTCAACAAATCCATCGGTATGCTATTTCACAATAAAGACCCAACGAAAACTAACTGCGGATTTACCAGAGGGAAGAATACTATTGTCTAGAAGAGCAAACATCTCATCTTCCAAAGCTTTTCTCCGACCTGGAACAGATAAAGCCTCCTGAACAGAATGAGAAACATAGACAGAAGAAACGAAAGTAGCAAAAGCACTAAGTGATGGAGATGAATGATCATAAGAGAAGAAGTGCGTAATAGAATGGCAATTGCAATCACGTCTAGCTTTGCGAACAACAATTGTAAGAGACTTCAGGTCCAGTAGAGGAATAACCGTGGAAGGAGCTAAAGAAAGAGAAGACAACGAATCTCGCAGCATGGGTGAGGATTTAGGAGGAGGCACCGAAGGAACTAATGAAGCCTTGTGACAATGAACACACACCTGTAACGACGGCACAAAAGGGACCGAGAACGAAGGAACGAGACAAGGAAGACATTGTGAGGGAGCACGAGAGCTAGGAAAAAATGAAGATAATAACAAGGATTCATTAAAAATAACATCAGCAGATACAAAGTGGTTATGAAGTGTGGGCAATAACACTTGTATTCTTTCTGGGTCTGAGAATATCCTAGGAAAACATACTTAACAAATTGAGGATCCGACTCATCTTTACCAAGATCTTACACATGAACATAATAAGTACACCCAAAGATCTTTGGAGGTAAAGAAAAAGGGGGACAAGTAGGAAATAACACCCTGTGAGGAATTTGACCACTCAAAACTGTAGAAGGCATACGATTGACAAGGTAACATGCTATAAGAACAGCATCACTCCAATAAACTTTAGGGACATACATTTGGAGTAAAAGAGCTCTAGTAACCTCCAATAAATGACGCAACTTGCACTCAGCAACTCTGTTTTGTTATGGCGTACGAACGCAAGAAGACTGATGAATAATACCATGATCAACAAAAGATTAAGATAAGAATGTATGAAAATATCCGCGTTCATTATCCGAATGAAAAACACAAAGGGAAGCATCAAGCTGAGTTTTGATTTCCATTTAAAAATATTTCAAAATGAAGAACAACTCTTATCTATCTTTTATTAAATAAAAATGTGTAACTCGAGAGTAATCGTCAACAAAAATCACAAAATTCTAAAAATCAAAAAAGGACTTGGCATGCATTAGACCCCAAATATCTTAATGAACTAAGTGTAAAGGACTAGACACACGACTCTCAACCTGATATGCAAAAAACACCCTGTGATGTTTACTAAACTGAATCATTTCATATGGTAAAAGGTCAACACGGCAATAAGAGGGTATCATCACTTCAAATACCAAAGAGACGGATGGCCAAGACGACAATGATGCTGCCAAGGAGTGAGAAAACCAAAGTGCCACGGAACAAGATGCATCATCAACAACAAAATAATAAAGACTACTCCTCTTTTGCCCGCCATCAATACTCTTTTGTATCTAGAGATCCTAAAAAACACAATGTGAGGCAACTGAACAGTTAACAGATTGAGTAAGTTTACCAATAAACATCAAACTAAAAGGAAACTGAGGAACATATAAAAATCCAAAGAAAGGAAGAGTTAAGAGGATTAATGCCTAAACCAGTAGTATGAGTGGTGTGGTGGAACCATCTGCCAAGGCAACACTATGACAATTTACTAAGAGGATGAAGATCGAAAAGGATAGCAGAAGTACTAGTCATACAATCACAAGGACCATAATCGATAATCCACGCGATTTGGAAAGAAAAACATGTAAAGAAGATACCTATCTAGGCTAAAGTAGCAGTGGAAGAGGACAGTACGGACGGAGGTTGTGCAGATAATAGATGATAGTATTTTTTCTTTGGATTAAAGACCACTCTGTTGGTGGAGCTAGGTGGAATAACAGATGAGACAACATCCTCATGAACACTAGTCTCATGTGTTGTAGGACAACGATGAAGATTCTAACATTATTCAACAATATGGTTCTCCAAACCACAATTAGTGCACTTACAAAAGCCACGACCCTTACTACGACCAGCACCCCTTGGATCACAACCACCACGACCAAAACCGCGACCTCCCTGACTACGCTCATAGCCACTATAACTGCCACGACTGCTACTAGAGGAGCCACCTTTAGAATATCGACCCCCACCCATAGTAGTGATTAAGGCAGCACGATTACTAGATAACTGAACAGAGGGGCTAGGATCTAATAAGGAAGCTTGTCGAAATCAACTACGAACCTCATTGAGAGAAGGCAAATCCTTAGCACCAAAAATTTAAGACTGGAAAAGATCGAAGAATTGAGGCAAACCAAAGAGAAATCGAGCAACATGCATAGACTCATGTTGTTGCTGCATAGATTTAACATTGGTAGTAATGGGTTAACAAAGGTTGAGCTCTTTACATATACCTCAAACTTGACATAATACTTCTCCAAAGATAGATCATCAATAGCAAGTGAGATATAAGCTTGATGAAGATCATATAGATACAACGGAGATTATGAAACCCCATAATATAATTGTTAAACCTGCTTCCACACAGGTTTAGCAGTGGGTAAAAATACCAAAGTACTACTAATTTTGGGATTCATACTCTTCCACAAACAAATCTGAATATGAGCATCTGTAGCATTCCAATCAGCATATTGAGGAATCATTATTAGATGGGGGGTCATCAAGTAAATATTGACATTGTTTAAGAAAAATTCAATTCTTAGGCATGGTTGCTTACAAGACAAGAGCTAACTTCTAAATGTTCTTCGCATGAACATATAGAAGAAGCAACCTTCTATCTGATCTCTGTACCAGTAGTGAAGTTGCTCCCTACTTTCAATCAGGAAAAGAAGATGGAGCAAGGCAAAGGAAAAAGAAGTTGTCCCCTCTTCTCTAGGCCAAGAAAATGAACTTCAACGGCTTTAGCCCAGTGTGCATAAGTACTTCCATTTAGACGAATGGATGTAATAAACAACGAATTAGGGCCCCACAACGAACTAGAGAAAATATTACCTTTCAAATCCATACGGAATAAAATGAAACCAAAAGAACAAAAGAATTAGTGAACCGTCAACGGTGATTGGGGCCCCATAAAGAACTAAATAGAACTATCATAACCAATAACTGGTTCGGGTCAACCCATTTGGAAATCAATAACGATCCAATGTAACCAATGAAAAAAAAACACGTAGAGTTCATTAAGACTTGATGCGTAGGCTTGATTTGAAACACTAGATGATGCGAGGGCTTGACGCGATGCTGGTCGACAAGCATTGCGATTTGAGACAATCCGGTTCAATGGTGGACAAGGATTGCGATGAAGACACTAGGGATAGCATTGTGATGGGATTTGAATGGACCGATTTGGTTTGTGGCTCAACTCTAGTTCGTGGTTCAAAGAAAGAGGAAGAACAACGAAGATACAAAAGGTGGTGATAGCTAGGGTTTGACGCAACGATTCGATGCAAGGGTTTTACTCATAGTGCATCGCTAGGGTTATGAAGACAGTGTTGGGTTGCGGCGGCACTAGGGGTGCGATCGTTGTTGCGACTACTTGGCTGTGACTGATAGGGTTGCTTGTAACTCTTTTTTTCTGATACTTTTCAATGGGATTTTTCTCTAATACCATGTTAAGAGAAAATTAGAGTGTTATTCAATCATAAAACTTATCATTAATATATATAAAAAGCAATAATATGACAAAGACTATACTACCCTACCTACATCTACTAAATATATTACCGACTCCTATCAAAATCTATGTATCAAAGACTAATAATTGATCAATTAAACATGTAAAGAATCATGTAGTTATTCACATAAGAGAACAAGTCTAAAAGTATAAAAATTAATATTTTTATGAATTAATATATTTATGCACAATCAAATACTTAATTTATTAAATATAGGTACATATGTTTCTAAAAAGGTGTCAGTTACAAACAAAATAAGGTGCAAATTTTTACTTAGACATTAGTAATGATAAAAGACGCACTTATAGAAACTAACAACATGGCCTTTAACATAGCATAATAGTGTACAAGGTTCATATAGCTGATCTCAATTGATTGGGAAAAAAAGACTTAATTTGGTTAGTAGTAATACTCATAATTTTATTTTTAATAAATTAAAATACAACCATTTATAATTTTCAAAAAGAAATGTAAAAATATTTATGAAAATTTCAAATTCATTTCAATAAATTTTTTAGGTATGTGTGTTTCGAAGAAAACACCAGAATTTTCTATTAATGTTTTGTTTCGGTCGCTTAGGAAATAGAAACGTTTCGACTATTTCGGTGGAAAGAAGTGGCAATTTTGTTTCTTGGTTGAAACATGCAGAATAAGTATAAAAACTAATGATTATTCTTACCGGATAATCATCCCTTGATTGTCCTAACCTTCATAACAACGATGACCCGCATTTAACATAACCGTAGATCTAAACTTTTATCCGTAACCTATGCAAGTTACAATAGATAAATTTAAAAATTAAGAAATATTAAAAAAGTGAATGAGTGATACTATTGAAGTCAATGGGAAGAACTTTCATGAAATCTAATATCAAAATCTAATAACCTAGATGCTGAAATTAGAAGCCCTTGTCTAGTCAAAGCTTTTAAAGGTTGAAGGCATCACAGAGAAAGCTTAAATGAACATGAAGGGTGGTTGTAAGAAAGACGAAATATCTCATATCTAAATACATTTGGCAGCTGTAGCGGCCTTTTAATGATTTACTGTTCTCTGATCCTATGAAGAATTGAGGCCATGACATGAAGAAAAAAAAAGAAGTTTAGACATGATAATTGTTCATAGTGTCTATGTATGCACACGGAAGTCTATAGGCATTAATGTCATGAATCAAATCAAGGTCACATACCAAAGCCATCTCCCCAGGCTTGATAGCAGGTTCCACACAATCTCGCCCATAACTGTTTTCAAAAGGTAATTTTTAGTCCCAAAATAACAATCCATTTAATGTTTCAACAACATGCTGTTGATGGACATTTATTTTAAGATTAGAAGTTATCTGCCGACTGAATAGGCAATATGCTCTTGTGATTGTGAAACAAACATGATGCAGAAATGAAAGCAGTAGATCATATTTAAATGGAGTTAAAACAAGAATATTAAAAATGAATCTTCCAAAAGATTTTGCAAGCTTAAAATTAGTATACACAGATGCATCTCCAAGTGGCTCAGTAGCGTCATCCAGGATCGTCATGAAAATAAATTGAATAGATTTCAGGGTGAGTACAACATAAGATCACTCAATAGTTTGGTAAATTGAAGAAAGGGAGAGTTCACCTCCTACTTATGAACCTCCCTCCTAGAATATACAGAAAACCTTCCACTAAGAATGACTTTTATCCTGTGTTGCATGTTTTCTTGCTCCTATATCAGCCAATGACCTTTTTTTAACTTTAAAATAGCCAATACCTTTTAATCAATTTTCCATGATTTTATCTTTGGCCAATGCTTGATTGGATAGTTGAGATGACAATGAAAACATCCACAAATAAGAATAAAGAATTCAAGTTCCTTAATCGCATCGTTCCACCTTAAATAGTTTTTCCGATTAGACTTTCTCTAGTTCAAGGCAATACATTATATCCGAGATACAAAAAGAAGGAATGCATGTTCCCCCAAACGGGTGTCCTTTTGCAATGAAAGGTTCACTTACACAATTTGCCTGTTGCCATTTGCCACATCCAGCCTATAAAAGCTGCATCCTTTGCCAAAAGGAAAAGGCTTTCCCTTCCATTCTGTCATACCCATAATCAATTGCTTTGAAAGCAAATCGTTAAATATTAATCAGATGGGAAGAATGGAAACTTAAATAAGAGAGAATATTTTTCATCATACCCAAGTGCCAACTAACTCCAACAGCTGAGGAATCCTCATCTGATATGTCATCAATGACAAACTGCAGATCCACGCTAATTGAATCAATGAACTTCTGGAAGAACTCTAGGATCGCCTGAACAATAATTGAACCTAAGACCAATTATTGGGGGAAAAAAAAGAATATAAAACGACTCACGGTTGATCTTTAAATAAAATATTTGGCACAAGTTATGTTCCTATCATAGACTAACACCTCTACTGGCTTGTGTTATCAACATCTACGTAGAGTTCATCTGCCCCCAATTTTTTGAAACAGTTGTAACAGAGCTGCAAAATGACATCCATGAATAATTCTTTTGTCGATTGTGGGAGAATATTCTCAGTAAAGATAGATCTACGAAACAACAAAACTTTTCACTGCAGATAGGACATAGGTAAAAGAGCTTACTCAAAAATGATATATATACATGTATATATATATATTGATAAGTAGGTTACTCAAAAAATGATGCAGCATAGGATTATTCAATCATAAAGGGTGATTTTTCTTTTTCCTTTTTTCTTTTCAATAATTTTTTTTTCCTAGGTGTAGGGTTGGGGGAAGGGGGTTTAAAGAGGGAGGGAAAACTAGTACACGAACTAAACTATATGGATCTCAAAATACCACGTCAAATATGAAAATACAAAGCTGTTTGATGAAGATAAAAGCATACACCAAAGATTTTAACCCAGCCTTGAAAATTTCCAATTTATTGCAATGTATTCTTGAATTTCTTAAGTCAAATTTATTCTAGGAGGCTTCTATTGCCAGATCACTTCCAAACTGAAGTAGTTGAAGTTAGCTACATCAGCATTCAAACAGCACTATGAATAGAAATTAGCATATATTTTGGTTTCAAATTGTGACCAACTGTGATAACTAGCTCATGCATAGACATATCACACATGCACACACTCACCTATTACCTCATTATTTGAAGTTAGCAGGAGGTGCTACGTTTAAATTGCAATTTGGTTCCAGAGGTAATCTTGATATACATCATGATATATCATTATCTGACCCTTCTTAGACACCACAGTGGCGGGACTCATCATATATGTATCACATAGCCTTCATAAAATTAGATACAAATATTATCGCAAGAAAAATGTTAGTTACTTCCTTCAAAGTTTTAACCGCAAAGATATAAAATCTTAGAGTCCAATAAACTTACAATTATTTCATATTCATTGTTAAACACATATTTTAAGTCAATACGATGAATATTTTGAAAGATTAGCATATTTTAGGTACAAATTTCAGGAAGTATTTATGGCGATCAAACTCAATTTTAACCAATTATAGATACGATGAAGAGATTATTTAAAGAATATAAAAAAAGTGCAATACCAACTATGTCACATGCATCCACTAGGGTCATCGCATCTTATGATGGGGCAATTAGCATTTTAAAAAAAACAACAAAAAAAGTTTTTTCACAACAAGCTGGTAGCTTTATGCCTCTATCTCATAACTATAACCTTATTTAAATGGTTTTGAGTACAGGTGCAAGTTCTACGTTTGATACATACTCTTAAGGCCTTAGCATTGTAGAGGACTGAATTAAGAATCAAAAAGTGGAGGCGGGATCCATATGTCATAACTTGTCTCATGGAATTAAGAAAAGGTTTGTTCGTTTAGAATTTAAGGGAGGAATTGATAGTGTGTAGGGATTACTAATACTCCAAAATGAGAGGGTTAATAATGCCATGGGGGAGGTGATTTTGTTTATCATATCTCCATGAAATTATACACATTATTTCATCCATCAGTCAAAATTTATCATTTCATTTTAATCTCATGCTCTATCCTACTCTAATCAAACACAATACAAATATTCTATGGTATTATAAATTTGGTCAAACCTTAGACAATATACAGGTATTAGTAATCCTTCTATAGAACCCACAATATTGCGTGGGTATTTGATTTTGCTAAAACTAATAACTTATAAATTGTAGTTGGTAACAGAAGTTGTAATTGTTTGATAAAATATGTAAGCCTCTAGTTAAAATAGAAAAAATAATAATAACAATCATAACTTGTAGGCTTGTAGCATAAGTTGTGGGTGTTTGAAAAAAATTATAATTTATTGCTAAAAGTTGTAATAAAAAGATAAAAACTGACTCGAAAAGCTAGCCAAACATCCCCTACAAATTCGGCCGAACTCTGTGTTGGCCTAATCTCTGCCTGCATTCTCCCAAATACAATACCATAATGTGAAGAATAAGGTTTCGACACAATTTAAGCAACTTCCAAGAATTGTCTGGCTCATACGATTAATATTTTATACTATAATTTCTTAATAATAAATTAGTATAAAATAGGTTTTACACACCATTTTTATTTTATGTTAAAAAATAAAATTTCTACTTATTTTATTATATATTTTAATTTTAAAATATTACCAAAAAACTAAATAAGTTTCTGAAAGAGTGTCTACTTGCACAGACAAGATTCACAAATTCAACCACAGATTGCTTATTTGGACAGCCAAGTAGGCACAATTTTAATGGCTGGTGACAGCGGGCAAGGTATTTTTTAGGTCCAGCTTAGCTTCGGTCCCTTTGGACCAGTCTAGTTTAGGCCATCTACGATAATAATCAGTAGCGTATTATTTTATTTTAGTTAGTTATTTTTTATTTTTTATTTTTTAAGGTGGTTTGATTGGATAAAAAATTAGTTTTTTTACTTTTTATTCAAATTAGACAATGTTATCTTTCTATATATTTGACATAAATAATTATATGTAATTAGTGGTAGTAAATATGTTATTAATAAAATGTATTATTGTATTTTAAAAACGGTGAAAGATTGAATACATATATTATTTTGAAAGTTTATATTTTGATTTGATTTTTTAACTTTTTTAACTTTTTTAATTTTTTACTAAACGAATAATCTTAATTTTTTAGCATTTTTAGCCAAAGAATTAAGGTTACCAATCAGAGCCTTAGACTTCAAATACAAAAATTGTATTTCCACAATCTCAATAGAAGCTAATTAATCTAGCTTCAAACAAAATACCCAACAAATCAGTTGATTCACTATTCATTAGCTAAACATATAAAATATAATATTTTATAAAAATATTTTCTCTGTTTCATAATAGACAAAAAGAAAAATAAATTAAAGAAAAAATTTTTAAAAAAGAAAAATAACTAAAAGAACTATTATTATTAGTGTTAAGTAACTAATCTCAATAGGTTAGCCTAACTCTCAAGACTTAAGGACTTCGAGAGTTCGTTTATTTCAAAGTTTTAAGTTCAAGGCATATTAAGTGCTATCAATTCTTTAAGATTAATTCACTTTAAGTTTTAGTTGGGTCCTTTCTAATAAACAATGAAATTAGTCCAAAAAAATTTAGTTGACGTCTAAAAAATGAGAGTGTTTGACAAAACTATTACTAGTAACTTTTGACTTTATGTTACTAATTTTGACTATAAGTTACAAGTTTTAAACACTCATAATTTTTGCTACAATTTATAATTAATTTTTTTTTATTTCAGTTACAAACTATAATATTACCAAGCATTCACAACTTCTACTACAAGTTATAATCTATAAGCTACTAATTTTAATAATGTCAAACATCACCAATATAAAAATAAAAAATAACTAACTAAAATAAAATAATACGCCACTGATTATTATCGTAGATGGCCTAAACTAAACTGGTTCAAAGGGATCGAAGCTAGGCTGGACCTAGAGAATACCTTGTTCGCTGTCACTGGCCATCAAAAATGTGCCCAGTTGGCAGTCCAAATAAGTAATCCGTGATTGTATATGTGAATCTTGTCTGTGCAAGAAGCCAAATTCTTTCTGAAAGAGTTCAGAGGCCTGAGATTTATTGGCTGTGCTTGGCCATTGAAAAATGATATTTAGGCTTATTTTAGAGACCTATTTCACATGTTTATTTATGTGGAATAATTAAAATTACTTATTTATCTTTTTAACAATAAAAAATTATTAGTTATCAATTATGTCACATAAATATGTAAAATAAATTTAAATAGCATTACTTTCACGACCCTTGCCCATCTTCTCGGCCTAAAACCAACACAAAATCAGAAGAGAGATTTGGGGCAGTGTCCTCCAGCCAACTCGGGCTTGGCCTGTTAATAAATAAGATTGATAGAGGCATTTGATGCCCATCTTCTCGGCCTAAAACCGACACAAATCAGAAGAGAGATATTTGATTGGGGCAGTGTCCTCCAGCCAACTCGGGCTTGGCCTGTTAATAAATAAGATTGATAGAGGCATTTGATTTTTGGTTAAAAATGACAAAAAAATCAAATCTACTCTGTTTGACAATAAAATTAAAAAATAATATTTAAAATATTTTACTTAAATTTTTATTATTTTTAAAATATAGTAAAAAATTTTATTCATAATTTACTTGTTACTATTTCCAATTATATATAATTATTAATATTAAATATATAGAAAGACAAAATTATAAATTTTAAACAAAAAATAAAAAAATAATTTTTTATCTAAATAACTCACTTTAAAAAAAATAATTTAAAATTTAAATTATTAAATAATTTATTTTAAATTTAATTTAACTTCTAAACTAAAAACAAAAAAACAAAACAAAAAAAAATTTTAAGTTAGTTGCGCCTAAATAAGATTGATCGAGTCCTGGGGGGAGCGAGAGAGAAATTGCCTTGCGACCGAGGAATGGTCGAGGGAAGATAAGGTCCTCGTAGACGCAGTTGTGGGCAATGAGGTCCTGCACGGAGGCCAGATCGCGGCGGTTGATTCCCCCATAGAAATTCCTCACAACTTCCGACGACGCCATATATGACAACGAGGGAGTGGGAGATCCATCTTCCCCGGTCGTTCGCGCCGTAACCACTGTCTGATTGTCTGACGACGACGGCGACACGGCCCACCTTCCTATTCTTCTTATTCTTCTTGTTGTTGCAGTAGCGATTCCAACTGTACTGAAATAGTCGATAGCACAAGTATCAGCAGTAGTAGGGTTTACGAGAGTGAAAACAGGTAATAGTTGTGATAAAGTTGGCTTCCGATGCTGAGGGGCAAGGAGCGACGACGATGATGGCATGGTCATAAGCATCATGATGCCGGAGCGTGTCAATGTGATTGGATTATGGGGGATCAAATTTTGGTTCATAAGGAAAAGGAGGAGGACGGTTGTTACAAAAATATCCCGTAAACACTAATTTTATGGAATTTAAACCACAAACAATTTATAAATTAATGTGAAACAAATCTACCATTCAAATGTAATATGGATCGTCAGATTTGTTGTGTGTTTTTTGTGATATAAAGGTTTAGTTTGGAATAATTGCTTATTTATTTATTTATTTTATTTGTTTTTGTGTTTAATAAATTTTTTATTATTTAGTTTAATTATTATATTTTTTAATCACTTTCATCAAGATGAAATAAAAAAATTAAAAATAATTAATCAAAATATTTAAAAAATTCAGAAAAAATAAAAATAAATCAAAATAAGTCAATAAGTTAAATTTTATTTTGCTTATTTTTGTTTTTAGTGAATTTTTTTTATTTTTCGATCAAAAATTTTTTACTTTTCAAGTTCAATTCATCGAAGCGATTTGAACAAGTAAAACAAAATTAGTTAAAAGATAAAAAAAAATTTAAATAAAGCAAAAGTAAACAAAATTAACAAAAGTTAGCACAAACATGACCAAAGTATGCGTTCAAGGTATTTTTTTTCACAATAGAACTAAATTTGTGGCTACAATTTTATACTTCTAAATATTTTAAGAGATGATTATAAAATAAACTTTGTGATAAATTATATTGGAAGTGAAAGTTACACGGACAATGAGTATTTATCGATACTGTATATGTTTTTATTTATTAATTAAACAAAAAAACTCATATTTACTATTCTTAAATAAAAGAAAAAAGTTTTTTGACATAATTTCACCAAATTTTCTTATTATCCATAGGTTGTGATTGGCAACTACTTTAAAAACTTTTTTTTTTTTTTTGCTCTTTTGTGTTTTTAGTCGAAAAACTAAATTGGGTTCAAAATAAGTTGTTTGGTAATTTAACTTTTAAACTAAGTTTTTTTAAGTTGGTTATTTGAATAAAAAGTTAACTTTTTTACTTTTTGTTCAAAGTAAACAATTTTATTCTTCTATATATTTTGATATTAATAATTATACGTAGTTTTTTTTTATATAATTATATGTAGTTGTTAGTGGTAGTAAAATAGTTATAAATAAGGATATTATTATATTTTAAAGTGGTAGGAGTTTAAATGCAATATTTTGAGAGTTTGTGTTTTGGTTTAATTTTTTAGCTTTTTAACTTTTTATTTTTTTGCCACATAAATAACATTGACTTTTTGATATTTTTAGTCAAAAGGCCAAAAGGCAATATTGCCTATCAAGGCCATAATGTTTTTTTTATTATAATAATACTAGCATAAACCCAAACTATGCACGGGATCTTAATTATTAAAAATTTAGTAGAGTATAATTTAATTTTGTTCTATTCCTCTGCTTGGCTATCCTTTATCTATTTTTTTTTTGTTTTTCCCAAAAATCCTCCACAATGTAGAACAACTCATTTGCAAGCACATAAGACTCATTTTTGTTGACACAAATCTCTTCTTCGAAAAGTTGAGAGAGAGTAATGCCATCGAAGGGATCATGCGTGAAAGCTGGATGAGGAACTCCAATAGGCCAATCTTCTTCATCGTCATGCCACTCTTCCATTGCAGTTGGCTTCCACGTCTAAATTCCAATCTCGACGCCATCCAACTCATTCATGTCAAACCATCCCTCTTCTTCACATTCCCCGAGATCTTATATACCATATTCATCTCCATACAAAATTTCATCAGCATCAAGAAAGTATAAAGTTGGTCCTTATGGCAGAGGGGTTATTGGCTTCGGTTCAAACATCGGCACTATGAACTTAGTTGGGTCAAAGGTTCTGGTTCTTTCCTCAATAAAATTGTTTGTTTGTTGGGATGCATGATTTGGTAATGGGTTTGTGGTTACATTTGGCTATTGGATAGTTGTATGTGAAGGGATCATTTTATTGTCTATTAAGTTTTGGATCTCATGCCGAAATCTCATACAATTGTTGGTTAAATGACTATGCCCTTAACGGAAGGCATAGTACCGGGCAAAGTTATATCTTGGTGGTAATGAGTTTGGAGGAAGGGTTGGCTCCAACAGGTTCAACAGACCTTTCTTAATCAATTGGCTTAACAGGGTGGATAGCTATATAGTCAAAGGGGTGAAGGTTCTTTTTTGGACTCGGGATTGATTTTGTGTAGTAGGCTAGGTAGGTGGATTTGACTAGTTCGGGTGCGGGCTTAAGAGGTTCACATCGTAGGTTCAGTTCACGAGGTTTGTGTAATTGTTGGCTGGGTTAGCATTGCTGGCATATGAACTTCGCATTTTCTGACTCAATGTCCCTTTCTCAATATCCCCAAACTGAAATGCATCTTTTATGTGTTCTCTGGCATAAAAA
>JAUMHN010048315.1:0-27927 GCA_032360265.1 Heliamphora ciliata | reverse complement strand
TCTTTGATGATTTGGATCAAGGACTTAGCTTTAGCATCCATGGATTCAACCAAAATTTCTTGGTTCTTCTTCTTTCTTCTTCTTCCTTCTTCTCTCTCTCTCTCTCTCTCTTTCTCCCTCCCTCTCTATATCCACGAAAATCCAAGGGAAGAATAGAGTGTTTGGGTTCCTTTTATAAGAAAAAGTCAAGCAGGAAGCTTCCTTGGAAGTTTCCTTAACCATGGGTTAACTAAGCTTAGTTATTTTAAACATAACTTGAGTTTGTGAAACTTGCTCGCCAAGTTTTGGCACATATTCCTAGGTCTAGTCACTTGAGTGTATATATATATATATAATTATACATATATATATATATATATATCAAATTACTTTTCTTTATTTAATTGTAGGAGAAAATTTGACTATTTTCATGTTGGTTCGTTTCTTGACTTTTCGAATGTAACTCTCGTCTTAAACGACTTGAACTTAAAATTTTGAATTTTTATCCTCAACATTAGGGTTTTAATACATGCTTGTGTGGTTCCCACTCTGTCCTGGGTCTTGGGCTCGAAAAGCTTAAACGGTCGGGCTTCTTCTTCCTACCGTACTTAAGTTCGAGATTTCGTTTCTTTTGAGATGTTCTTTCTTCTTTATTCATATCTTGAGTTTGGGTTATTACAATCTACCCTCCTTTAAGAAATTTCGTTCTCGAAATTAAACACTAAAACTCAAGCAATCACGGTCCCTTTACTATCAACGATCCCTGTTGCAGACCCAGCGATACCGCACAACAACAGAAATGCCCCAACAACTGAAATACCAAACCTATCGTCACACAAGGTAAACACGACTCTACACAAACTGCCCACACGTGCAAGTCCTACTGACTTCACTGTCACCCATGAGACATCTATGAAACATGGGATCAAGATCCAACTCACACTACCAATCCTCAAAACATACTACTCCAGCGATAAACACATCACATAAGACCAATCCACCATGGTACTTGATTCCAAACACTCCCTACGCCCGAACATAGTAACTACCACCTCTTCACTCTTACTGCCACAAATTGGCTCAATCACACGTCACCATGCACACCGAGGACTATCTCCACAAGTCCAAACGCACGAGCCTCGCATGCAACACAGATATATATACAATGACTCTCACAAGCCCCACATGCAACACAGGGATCTACTCAAGCTTTCACTGACGGACCACAGCCCCATCTAATATACTGTTAACCAGAGTTAACCTATGCAACACATGCAACTCACGCGACACATGCAACCCATACAACGCACCACGTACAATACTCACCACGCAACACATGCCACCCACACGACGCAACACCCGCACCCTGTACAACACACGTAACACTTGCATCTTCAGGACTACTTTTTTGTCTTTCAGATACCCGCACACAGATGCATTGTTAGGACCACTTTTTCGTCCCTCCGATCCTCACGCACCCACATGCATTGTTAACCAGAGTTAACATTTATTAGATCACTTTTCCATCCATCGTTAACCAGAGCTAACGTTCATCGGACCGCTTTTCTATCCACATCACTCTGCACACACACGCATAAATAAAACTAGAGTTTTAGATACACCAAGACCACATATCCCTCCTATAATATGCATAAATAAAATAGAGTTTTAAATGCACAAAACCATGTATAAATACTACATTTCACATATCGACAACACACCCCACATAACCTTTCGCGACATCACATGCCACACACCCGATACGACATCACGTGCCACACACTTGTCGTCCACTCACCTAGACGACGCGTCCACTCACCCGGATGGCCAACAACCTACAACACAACATAACCCAAACGCCAACTCCGAGCCTCCCACACACGGTTTTCACAAATGTTTTCACAAAACACCATTTTTTCCCAGAACCCCCTTTTTAGAAATCGAACTTCGAACCTAAGCACGTCCCGCACCAAACGATGTACAAACACCACGCACTCAACCATGCTCCAACACCTCACATCTAACCATGCACCAACACCCCGCATCTAGCCATGCACCAACACCACGATTAACAAAACCACGTCATGCCCGAGGATGACAACAAAACAACAACAAACCTCCAAGGCCCCTACACGACCTCCCAAAACAACCAGAACAGCCCCAACAGGACATTAGTCGACTGAACCCCATAATTCAGTCGACTGAAAACCAACTAGAAAAGAAATAGAAAAAACCAAACCCAAGCCAGTCGACTGGATCCTCACCCCCAGTCGACTGAACCCAATTCTGTCAACTGGACCACGGCAAAAACGGAACCCTAGCTATGGATCCAGCCTTTTAACCCCCAAATCGAAGCATCCAAACTCCCTTTTGATACCCTCGAACATACATAATCCCAAAACTACCAAGAAACCTCGAAAAGAACACTTCAAAACCCCATTCCAACCAATCAAAATCAATCGAAAATGATTTTGAACCAAAACCCAACTTTTTGAAACGAAAATCGATTTTTCATGCATTTTTAAATGGTAAAAACACATACAATTACACGTAGCACTCTTGTAAGATATGAGAGTCTAGGATCTTACCTCGTTGAGTCAAAAACTTGACGCCTCAAATCACGTGAAAAAATGAACTTCGTCGAAATAAAATTCTGTCTGGATGAATGCGTTGCCTATCACGAGGATACTAAGGATTCGCTATCTAATCGTAAAAAACCAAGCCCCGGGCACCCGAGAAGTTAGAGAGAAGGTAGAGGTTTCTAGGGTTTTCAAAAGCTAGAGAGATGAAAATTTATTTGAAAATATCTAAGGCTAGATATTTATAGGCCACGAAAATATCTTTTTTTTTTAAATTTGCACCACAATGCCAAACGGCCTCGGTATCTAACCCAACATGCATATTTAAGCCCGATTATGCATAAAATGCATATAAACATGCAACAATAAAAATAATAAACTACATGTAAAAAAAAATGAAAAAAGAAAACGGGTTAGGGTCTCACAACTCTACCCCCTTAAAGGAATTTTGTCTCCAAAATTCGCCACAAGGTCAAAAGAAAACAACCTCGTCGATCACAATCGATAAGCACGAGAGGTGGTCGGCCAACCCATTGTTAGGATACAGTCAAATATGGTCATATACTTTAAATAATGGCTAACTACCTCAAAGACACGGGACCTACCAACTCACCCCAACGTCACATCCTCACCCCAACGTCACATCCTCACCCCAACGTCACATCCTCACCAACCGATGTCGCTACACCCAGCACACAACCAACAAAGTCCATCACCAACCCCACAATGACGAAACACAATGCTCCCGTGTTGGTAAGATCACTGGCCCAAAGTCTGCACACTGAGGAAGTACCTCTACTCACTAGAGGAATAGCCGCATCATCAGGCACAACCGGCGCCTTGGAAGAACTGGGATATGCAAGGGCATACACGCGACCCTGCATCATCCTTGTTTATCCTCCATAACCTGGGACTGTCGGCTATTGTATAGACTGAATTAAAGTACCCCGGTCTGTCACCCTAGAAGTCTGCACTGCTGGCTACTGATAACCTTGTCGGTCCAACGCCGGCGAGACGACTGGTGCACCTGCCGTGCTCGGCACACTGCCTCCCTGAGAACAGTTCCTATAAATATGCCCTGACAGACCACACCCAAAATAAACTAGCATCTCCCTTCGCTATAACTGAACTGGCACCGAACTATGGGACTGCTTCAGTTGTGGGCAATCCGCCACATGATGCCCGAGCTGCCTGCACTGATAACATATCAACTTCCTCTACTCTGGCCTCCCAGACGAAGCCACCGATGGTGCTGGTGCAGAAAACTGCTATCGTGACCCAAATAGATGAAAACTAGGGCCAGAGAGGACTTCTACCTCTTACTGGAGCGTATACCTGACTAAGCCTCCATCCCACCCTGCGGTGCCCTAACCTCCTTGGAACCCCGAGTCTCGCTCAAGGTATTCTCGATCATTGTCGCCGACTCCACCAGCTCTATAAAAACACACAGCCTCATTCCTGCCACACGCTCCCTTATCGTCGACCTCAAACCCCTCTCAAACCTCATCAAACTCAACTCATCTATACCTACTAACTCCGGTGCAAACCGAGATAAACTGGTAAATCTAGCCTTGTACTGTACAATACTCATTACCCCCTGAGTGAGAGTATAGAACTCCTCCCTGTATATATCCCGTGAAGAAGCCAAAAAGTACTTCTCTGGAAAAACCCCTGTGAAAGTTGCCCACGTGCCCTCCACAATATTTTGGGCATATCTCCACCACTCATGAGCATCACCTCTCAGCTGAAAAGCGATAAAAGAAACTCACAAATCATCCTCAGCTATCAACAATGTATCAAAGATCTGGGTCACCAACTCCAACTACTCTGTAGCCACTATAGGATTAGGATCCCCAACAAAGGTAGGTGGGTCAAGACGCCTGAACTGCCGCATCGCCACCGTCGCCCTCGACTCGGGTTCTCTTTCACTCCCCCTAGCGGTCTCAACCAGCTGAGCGATGGAGCCTACCAGCGTATGCAGCAACTCTACCGCATTAATCGGTCCTTGGGGAGCATTTGCGTCCCCAGCATTAGGGATTGGCATATCCTCTTGGCCTAAACCACCGCTATAGCCTCGGCCACAGCCTCATCCTCTCCGCACAAGCATTACATCTATATGAAAGGAACACATAACGTAAGATACAACACATTGCATGAACATAAATGTTAACCACATAATCATGCTAACACATAGTGCAAGCTAGCCCCAGATACCTAGGAGAACCGACAAGAGTAACGCGTCAATTTCGATAACCTACTTAGATTCCTTGCCAGAAAACACGTTGACCAAACGCGTTTCTAACTCGGCTTCCATGCTTGTTAACCCAAATTCCTAAAGGCAAATATTGATCAATCCTAAGGTTTAACCCCATGCTCACATATGCACATTATTCACATACTCGTAAAGCTATCATGTTCATGTTATCAAAACATCTAAACACATGTACAAGAACACGCAATCAACCACACAAGGTGATGCACCCTCTTTCGACGGCTCTTAGGTATTCGAACCCAGAGCTCTGATACCAAGTTGTCACATTCAAAACTCTGGGTCACCTAAAACACCATAAACAACACCCAACCCAATGTTTCACTCACAAGATAAAAGAATACATGATCCAAACGAAACAAAAAGAGAAGACTACAGGTCTTTCACCTAACCGGCTCCTCCCGATCAACCTGCATGATCGTATGCACCTGAAAAATATTTTTAAATTTCACACCATGAGCCAAAGTTCAGCAAAAATTAGACGAACATAAAATAAAAGCTAAACATGCTAGCAGGGTTATATGTATGTTATGACTCGCCCAGTCTCAAAAATAAGTTTTATGTGATCAAAATGCGATACGAAAAGATATGAGATTTTTTGACTCACACGAGCCCTAAAGAAAAACAGTTTGATACAAATATATATTAGAACGCTTCACATGAAAAGATCGACTCTCATGAGCCCCACATGCAACACAAATATATATACAACGACTCTCACGAGCCCCATATGCAACACAGAGATCTACTCGGGCTTTCACCGAAGGACCACAACCCCATCTAATATACTATTAACTAGAGTTAACCTATGCAACACGTGCAACTCATGCGACACACGCAACTCATACAGCGCACCACGTGCAACACTCACCATGCAACACATGCCACCCACACGACGCAACACCTGCATCCTGTACAACACATGCAACACATGCATCTTCAGGACCACTTTTTCGTCCTTCAAATACCCACACACAGATTCATCGTTAAGACCACTTTTTCGTCCCTCCAATCGCCACGCACCCACATGCATTGTTAACTATAGTTAACATTTATCATACCACTTTTTCATCCATCGTTAACCAGAGCTAACGTTCATCGGACCACTTTTTTGTCCAAATCACTCTACAGGCACACACATAAATAAAACCAGAGTTCTAGATACACCAAGACTATATATCCGTCCTACAACATGCATAAATAAAATAAGAGTTTTAAATGCACAAAACCATGGATAAACACTACGTTTCACATAGCAATACCACACGCCACATAAGCCGTTACAATATCATATGCCACACACTTGATATGACATCTCATGCCACACACTCGTCGTTCACTCACCTAGATGACCCATCCACTCACCTGGACAACCAACAACCTACAAAACAACCTAACCCGAAGGCCAACTCTAAATCTCCTGCCACACGATTTTCACAAACGTTTTCACAAAATACCATCTTTTCCCAAAACCCCCTTTTTAGAACAAGAAGTTCAGATCCAAGCACGTCCTGCACCAAACGATGTACAAACACCATGTACACAACCATCCTCCAACATCTCGCATCTAATCATGCACCAACACCATGCATCTAACCATGAACCAACACCCCGCATCTAACCATGCACCAACACCACGATTAACAAAATCACGTCACCCATGAGGACGATAACAAAACAGCAACAGACCCCCAAGGCCACAGCACGACCTCCCAAAATAACCAAAACAGCCCCAACAGGACATCAGTCAACTGAACCCCATAATTTAGTCGACTAAAAACCTACTGAAAAAGAACAAAAAAACACAAACCCAGGTCAGTTGACTGGATCTTCACCCCCAGTCGACTAGATCATCACACTGTCGACCCAGTCGACTAAACCACCCAGTTTAGTCGACTGGACCATGGCAGAAACGAAACCCTAGCTACGAATCCAACCTTCTAACTCCAAAATCGAAGCATTCAAACTCCCTTTTGATACCCTGGTGATAGTATAGGTGCAATCCCAAGAGGGGATGAATTGGGTATAAAAAAAAATCTTAACCAGATTCAATTATGAGCAAGATTCAAATTTTCTTGTTTGAAGATTAAAATACAAATATAGGTTTTAGAAACACAAGTTTCAAATATAAATTTTAAATATGAATGATGCAAGTATAAACAACAATGCAACAATAATGAAAATAAAAAATATAAAAGGTTAGAGATATAATACCAAGATTTTTATAAGGTTCGGCACAACGGTCTACGTTCTTGTTTCAAGCCAACTGCTATGAAAATTTTCACTATCACTCCTTCAATAGGCAGAGCAGCCTCTCTCCTTAGTCTAGGCAGAGTAGCCTCTCTTGAGAATGTCCTCTTCTCAATTATCCCAATCCTTATAGGCGAATTAACCTCTCTTGAGAAATACCCTTGTCAAGTACAACATAATGAAATGAATGTGTACAAAGAAATGCTCCTTCAATGAGCGGATGAGTACAAGATATTAGCACACTAATTCACTTCTCAAAGAATATATCAATGAAGCTTTATGAGAATTCTAAAACCTTTTCTCTCAAAAAATATGATCGAAAACTCAAGAAATTTAAGCACAAGTAGAGAGTATATAAGAGACAATGATTTGAATGCTTGAAGTGAGTAAAACTAGAGCACAAGGGCTCTATTTATAGGCAAAAAATTTGAACTATTCGTTGGGCTAAATGTGGTAATGTCAAGTTAGCCATTGTAGCCATTTTTCAAAAAAATGCCTATTCAGTCAACTGAGGTGGTCCAATCAGTCAACTGGATTTCCATATTTAAACATTCAGTCGACTGAACCTGTGGGTTAGTCGATTGGGCTACTTTGAATTTTGTTTCTTGTTTGGCAGACCAGTTTCCGTCGACTGAATGCTATGCATTAGTCGACTAAACTTTTGAAAGTTTAGAATTTTGATTTTGAAAAATGGTTTCAAACACTTCTTTGTTTTGGAAAAACATTTTTATAAGTTTTAAGGATTCCTATGAGCTTCAAAAGATAAAATCATAAATTTTTTGAATTTACATAGATCCTAACTTCGATACAAATAAAATTTAACTCTTAGTCTTCCATGCTTCAACTTCGCATTGCTCCAAAACCTTGTAGCCAAAGTGTTTGATTTGAATCTTCCTTCATGGCTTCCACTTTATATCTTCGATTGTGCTAAACATATATTTTTTATAAATAATCTCAATTTGCACAATTAGATACTTAAGTTTGTTATCATCAAAACGGTCATTGGAGCCTTGTTGGGCCAACAATCTCTCCCGTTTTGTTGATGACAAACACAGAGCAAAATAATGTATGAAACCTATATAAAACTGCCCTATCAATAAGCATGTAATAATAAGTTTGTGTAAGAGTTGAATGACTCCCTCTTACAATATGCATAGATGTGAAGACATTGAATTTCATTTTAATCATACCTTTGAAAACTTAAGTTTCATTGAACATCTTGCAAACTTTTAAGCATTGATTGAGCGTATATCCATTTAATCTTCTTTTCAAATGTTATGCCTTTTCAAGCATTCATTTGATTATATTAAGCATGCAATGTTTACTCATCATTTCCAATAATCATTTGTAAGCACATCAATTTAAAGTAATGTATAAGCATTATGAGCAATGATTTTAGAAATAAAAGAATATAAGAATTATTCTTCAATGAAAGATCACTCATCATTTAAATTTCATGAAAATAATATTATCACGCACATTTATCCATTCAATAGCCAAAGCATTCAATATAGTTATATCACACAACCAACCATTCACAAGATAAACAACCATTCTCATAAGGTTAAAATGTATCACCATCCAAAAGTTTTAAGAGTAACAAAATACATGATAGATAGCAAAAATACATGATAGATGAAATACAAAGATGTTCTCTCTCTCAAGTTTTCTTCTCAAGTTCTTCTTCTCCCACATAGAAGTTCTTCTTTATTCTGCTAGCTTTCTTCTCCCCCTTTTGTCATAATCAAAAAGAGGTGGAGCTAGAGGTAAAGTCATCGTCATCGTCATCGCCATCATTCTCTGGTGAAGAGGCGCCATAGGGAGGAATGCCAAAGGCATCATCGATGTGAGTGAGGCGAGAGTTGACTTTAGCAAACTGTTTATCAACCCTCATTGTGAAAGACTTAACCATTTTCTTTAAGAAGGATTTTGTGGATGGATCAAGAGCAGAAGCAGGAGCAGTGGTAGTAGTAGGTGGAGGTGCTGATGGAGTAGTAGGAGAAGGAGTATCAGCCTGTGTATAGGCGGCATCCTCGTCTTCTTCTCCCTCACTATCTTGCACAACTTGAGGGGTTGGCCTATGTTGCTTAGGTTGCCAATCCCCATCTCTCAAGATATAACCCATTTGTTTGAGAGTTGTATTGTTGAAGAAATCAGATGGTTTTGCCGGGATAAAGTTAGAAGGAGATGGAGAAAAACCAAAAGACTCAAAGAGGGGACTAAGAAACGCACCATAAGGAAGAGTGTGACGTTTAGTATTCTCCCTTACAAACAGTCTTTGACACATAAGAGTGGGAAGATCAAGCCGTTGACCCATGTAAATGCACTACAGAATAAAACAATCAAGATAAGAGATGTAACTATGAGATCCACTACGAGGAAAAATATTATAAGTGATGATGAGATGCAAAATTTTAGCCTCAAGTGTGAGTTGTGAATATTGAGGAGCGAGGGAGAAGTTTATGACCGGGGCACTCATGGCCATTGGCAAGAAGGTTTGAGGAGTAAAGTCTTGTTTCATTATCCAACTTGTGGCAGATTTGGGACAAATAAAATCGTCACGACTACGCCCAAAAAGTTGAGCAATGTCTTGATCGGTAAATTTATATTGTTTTCCAAAGAGGTATGTGGAAAGATGAATGGTGGGACTCTTGGCATGGGTGTTATCCTCTTTTGTAAGATTTGCTTAAAAAAAACGAGTATGTAGAGCAAAAACTCCTTTAGGTTGATAGAATACATAAGGACCCCATCCAATGCGAGCGAGGAGTCGATAAACATTCAAAAAGTGTTGATCAATGAAATGCATATCGAAAAACTTACCAAAAATGGGTTCAAGGGACCAAAGATGTGTTTTGTATAGTGTTTTCGCTCATCCCGTAGAGAACCATTTTTTGTTCTCATCCGAGGTGTCCTTTCGTGCGATTGATTTTTATTTGCCTCCTCTAGTTCTTGGAGCGACATGATAATGGAGAGGTTGAAAGGAATGATTAAGAGTTGTAGAATGATTGTGTGAGAGATTGTGATGAAATGGAACCGTTTAAAGGAAAAATTAAGTGAAAACGAGACCTAGGAGAGAGAAATCAAGAGTGGGAAAGTGAAAAGATAGAACTGGTTATGTGGTTCGGCGTCCTAGGGTTTAAAATGCCCGAAAGGTCAGTCGACTTATAGGGCATGTCAATCGACTGAAGTGTTGAGGCTCGAAGGTAGTTTGTTCTAGAGACAGGTCAGTCGACTGACCATGTGGCCTCAATTGACAGACCAAGTGGCCTCAGTTGACAGAGGTTCCCACTTATATGTTTTTGATTAAATTTTATGCATTGAAAAACTTTTCTTGATTATGTTTATACAACCTCACGAGCATACAATATGTCACGCCCCAAACTCCGGGTCAGGTGAAACACTCACAAACAACCAACCCGAGAATACACTCAAAATAAAATCATACATGCATTGTATATAAACGCCAATCGGCATGCATTACACGGTTCCAACACCGGAAAAACATGTTACAACATACATGTAACAAAAAGAACAAAAGGAAGATTACAGCTCTTTCACCCTCTCCAGCACCTCCAGATCAATCTGCGTGACCGGTACCTGAAGAAAATCAAATCCCACATAGTGAGCCAAAGCTCAGCAGAAACTAGAAAGGCATGCAGTATAAGCTAAACATGCTAGGAAAATGAGGAGCAGTTTTAGACTCTATTTCAAGCCTTAAAAACGAGTTTTCACATGCAAACGGGAAAGCGAGGAAACAAACTATGTTTTGACTCACTCACAGGAGCCTTGAAAATAATTTGGAAACGGTTTTTAGATCGCGATTCACACGACTCTTAAAAATAATTTGAAAACTGGTCTATCCGTTCCACAATGCAGTTCATGCAATCCATGTAACTTCTCGAACATCCACCGAAGGACTGCAGCCCCCATCTATGCAACGCACACAACCCATGCCACACACACAACGCACGCAACCCGTGCAATACATATCTTCACGGGCTTTCACCGTAGGACCACATGCCTCGTTAATGTACCTTTACGGACTGAAATCGAAGTACCTCAGCCCTACCATACACCTTTATGCACTATCACCAAAGGACCGCAGCTTTAGCCTTCACGAACTTTAACCGAAGGACCGCAGCCCTACCAATGCACCTTTATGGACTTTCACCGAGGGACCGCAGCCCTATCGAATACGCCGTCAACCAGAGCTAACATTCACAGAACTAAATGTTCATCTATCTCATTTCATATACCCATGCATAACCTAATCAGGATTTAAATGCAAAAAATCACGTACTATCACTACGTTACACAAACCACGCCACATACTACACACGTGACTCACATAACATTTGCAACTCACTCAACGTGCATCACATGCATCCGTTCCTCATATTCTACATAACCATGCCTATAAAACATCTGAATTTTAAAGCATGCAATCATGCACATAATGATACTAAAACATGTAATCTGCTTACATAATCCATGCATAATAAACCACAGTTATAAATGCATAAAGCCAGCTATAAGCGCACATAGCCATATAACCTCAAATTGTGACATCACCCGCCACAAAACTCGACATCCACTCACAGGGACAACTGGCACCCATACAACCAAGCCTAACCCGAAGGCCAACATCAAACCCCTCAAACCACGACGTTACAAACACCACCTTTCTCCTCAAAGAGGATCAAGGGCCCAAACACACTCCATACCTAACTACGACGCACTCAACCGTGCCCTAACAACCCACATCTAGCCATACACGTCACCCCCAAGGACAACATCCACACAACACCTGAGATCACAACACGATACTTGAACCCACCGCACCACCAACTGAATCCCAAAAGGCATATAACAGTATTTCAATTGACTAACCCCATAATCAATCAATTGAATACCGTAAGAAACCAATTGAAAACCAAGAAACCAACCAAAACCACAAACACAGCACTGCCCATGTTCAGTCGACTAGACCCTAACCCCCAGTCGACTGAATAACACACTGGAAAGGCCTGAAAATGCCCAAACACACTGTTTAGTCGACTGACCCCACGGTTCAGTCGATCGAACGCAAGATCCAAGATCCAGTCGATCGAACCTCACGATCCAATCGACCGAACTGAGGCGGAACAGGTTTTCGAGCTGTGGTTCAACCCTCCAAACCTCTAATCAATGCCTCCAAACACCCATCCAACACCCTCAGACATCCACACACCTAGGCCTAACACCAAGACCACAAAAGAAACTCCCAACACCCGATTCCATTCATCGAAATCGCCGAAAAACCGATTTTAAACCCAAAAACCCAACTTGAAACAAACTCAGATCAACAGCAATCTAACCATTAAAAACACACACGATTACTCGTAGCACCCTTTTAAGACATGAGAGTCTAGGATCCTACCTTGGTGAGTTAAAAACTCGACGCCTCGAACCACATGCAAAATCGAGCTTCATAGGAATGGAATTCTGTCCAGATGAATGCGTAGCCCACCGTGTCAAAAGCAGGAATCCACTGTTGGATCGTTGAAAATCGAGTCTCAGGCCCCCGAGAACTTAGAGAGAATGCAGAGAGAAAACAGAAAGGTTGTTGGAGAAGTTTTGGAAAATATCTTTTAAAAATATCTAACTCCCGATATTTATAGGCCTCTAAAATATCTTTTTTTGAAAATTTTCAAAATTCGCATCGCAACGGCCCACGGCCCAGGGAACCTACACCGTATGCATATCTAAGCCCAATCATGCATTAAAAGCATTAAAAACATGCTATCACAAAAACACAAAACGTGCGTCGAAAAATGCTGGAAATGAAAACGGGTCAGGATCTCACAACTCCACCCCCCTTAAAGGAATTTCGTCCCCGAAATTCAACTCAAGGTCAAAAGAGAATAAGTCATCGATCGCAATCGGCACAGGCATACGAGATGGTTAGCCAAACCATTCCTAAGATATAGTCAAACAGGGTCAGGCATCCTAAACAATGGCAAACTATCTCAAAACACGGGATCTACAACTCACCCCAACCTCACATCCTCACCAATCGTTACCTCAACACAGCACACCACCCACGGAATCCACCACCGACTTCCCAAACAACAGATGCAGCAAGGAAACTGGCCTAAGGCCTACATACTGAAAAAGTACCTCTGCTTGCTAAAGGCATAGCGGCTGCCTCCGGCACAATCGGTGCCCTAGAAGAACTCAGAGCCACGATAGTGTATGCTCGTGGCATTCCCACCCTGTCCTGTCCACCATAACTAGGTGCTATTAGTTGTCGCACCGACTGAACTGACGTACTCCCACCTGCCATCTGGAAAGTCTGAACCGTAGGATACTGTGGTCGCTCCTGCACATACGAACCCTCTGGTGTGCCCACTATACTCGGTGCACTCTCTCTCTGGGGACAGTTCCTGCGAACATGTTCAAACTGGCCACATCCATAATAAACCTATAACTCCCTCCCCTGTGACTGAATCCATGAACCCTGGGACAGCTTTGGCTGCGGGCATTATAACACACGATGCCCCAGCTGCTTGCACTGATAACAAATCAACTCCCTCCGCTCCAGCCTCCTAGATGAAGCCACTGATGGTGCTGGTGCAGAGAACTGCTGTGGTAACCCAGATGGGGTAAAGCTAGGACCAAAGGATTTCTACCTCTTGCTGGAACGTCCACCTGTTTATTCTTCCATCCCACCCTGTGATGTCCTGACCTCCCTGGAAGCTCGAATCTCAAACATAGTGTTCTCAACCCTCACTGCTGCCTCCAGTAGCTCTGTGAATACACAAAGTCCCAATGCAACCACACGCTCCCTGATCGCTGGCCTCAAGCCTCGCTCAAACCTCATCGATCTCAGCTCGTCTGTGCTCACCAACTCTAGAGCAAACAGGGACAAGCACGTAAACCTGGCCTCATACTGCATAACATCCATGGTCCCCTGGGTAAGAGTATAGAACTCCTCTCTGTACAGATCCCTCTTCGATGTCGGGAAGTATTTCTCCAAAAACACTCCTATAAAAGCTGCCCAAGTGACCCCCACTGTGGTTCTGGCATACCTCCAACACTGATTAGCACTACCTCTTAGCTAAAAAGTGGCAAAAGAAACCCGCAAGTCATCCTCCACAATCTGCAATGTGTCCAGGATCCGAGTCACCAACTCCAACCACTCCGTCGCCACAATAGGATCAGGATCCCCAGCAAAGGTAGGTGGATCCATGCACCTGAACTCCCGCATCGCTACTGTAGCTCTCGCCTTAGGTACTCCCTCTCTCTCCCTAATGATCTCACCTCTAACCAACTTCTGGATAGAACCCGCCAGCACATGCAACAACTCTGTCGCGTCCATCGGCCCTAAGGGAGCATTTCCATCCCCAGCATCAGGGATAGGAACATCCCCTTGGCTAACACCACGACCACGGCCTCGATCACGGCCTCGTCCTCTCCTCGTAGACATCATGTCTATATAAAAGAGAAACAACATATAAGATGCAACACATAAGCATGAACATAAATGTTAACCACGTAAGCATGCTAACACATAGCTACATAGGTTCATGCTAAATAAACCCCATTTACCAAGGAGAACCGACAAGAATAACGCGTCAATCTAGATAACCTACTCAGATTCCCTGCTTGAAATCACGTCAGCTAAACACATTTCTAACTTAGCTCCCAAGCTTGTTAACCCAAACGTCCAAAGACAAGACTATCACTCCCAAGATTCAACCCCCATGCTCACATATGCACATCATTCACATATAACCCACATGCTATCACGTTCATGTTATCAAAACTTCTAAACATATGCAGTCAAGCACACGTAATCAACCTCACACTGGAGCGCACCCTCATCCCACAGCTCTTAGGTATTCGAACCTAGAGCTCTGATACCTATCTGTCACACCCCAAATTCTGGGTCACATGAAACACCCACAAACAACCAACCCAAGAATACACTCTCAAAATAAAACCATACATGCATTGTATATAAATGCCAACCGGCATACATTACACGGTTCCAACACCAGAAAAACATGTTACAACATACATATAATAAAAAGAACAAAAGGAAGATTATAGCTCTTCCACCCTCTCCAGCACCTCTAGATCAACCTGCGTGTCCGATACCTGAAAAAAGCCAAATCCCACACCGTGAGCCAAAGCACAGCAGAAACTAGACAGGCATGTAGTATAAGCTAAACATGCTAGGAAAATGAGGTGCAGTTTTAGACTTTCTTTCAAGCCTTAAAAATGAGTTTTCACATGCAAGCAGGAAAGCGAGGATACAAACTATGTTTTGACTCACTCACAGGAGTCTTGAAAAAAATTGAAAACGGTTTTTAGATCGCGATTCACACGACTCTTAAAAATAATTTGAAAATTGGTCTATCTGTCCCACAATGCAGTTCATGCAATCCATGTAACTTCTCAAACTTCCACCGAAGGACCGCAACCCCCATTTATGCAACGCACATAACCCGTGCCACACACACAATGCACGCAACCCATGCAACACATATCTTCATGGACTTTCACCGTAGGACCACAGCCCTCGTCAATGTACCTTAATAGACTAAAATCGAAGGACCTCAGCACTACCATACACCTTTGCGGACTATCACCGAAGAACCGCAGCCTTAACATTCACGGACTTTAACCGGAGGACCTCAGCCATACCAATGCACCTTTACGAATTTTCACCGAGGGACCACAGCTCTATCGAATACACCATCAGCCAGAGCTAACATTCATAGAACTACATGTTCATCTATCTCATTCCATATACCCATGCATAACCTAATCAGGATTTAATTGCAAAAAATCACGTACTGTCACTATGTTATACAAACGACGCCATATGCTACACACGCGACTCACATAACATTTGCAACTCATGCAACATACATCACATGCATCCGTTCCTCATATTCTACATAACCATGCCTATAAAATTTCTAAGTTTTAAAGTATGCAATCACGGTACACATAACGATACCAAAACATGTAATTCGCTTACATAATCCATGCATAATAAACCACAGTTATAAATGCATAAAGCCAGCTATAAGTGCACATAGCCATATAACCTCAAACCGTGAAATTACCCGCCACAAAACCCGACATCCACTCACAGGGACAATTGGCACCCAGACAACCAAGCCTAACCCGAAGGCCAACATCACACCCCTCAAACCACGAGGTTACAAACACCACCTTTCTCATTAAAGATGATTAAGGGCCTAAACACACTCCATACCCAACCACGACGCACTCAACTGTGCCCCAACAACCCACATCTAGCCATACACGTCACCCCCGAGGACAACATCCACACAACACCCGGGATCACAACACGATACTCGAACCTACTGCACCATCGATCAAACCCCAAAAGGCATCCAACAGTATTTCAATTCACTAACCCCATAATCAATCAATTGAATACCATAAGAAACCAATTGGAAACCAAGAAACCAACCAAAATCGCAAACACAACACTGCCCAGGTTCAGTTGACTGGACCTCAACCCCCAGTCGACTGAACGACACATTGGAAAGGCCTAAAAATGTTCAAACACACTATTCAGTCGACTGACCCCATGGTTCAGTCGACCAAACCCAAGATCCAAGATCCAATCGACCGAACTACAGCGAAGCAGGTTTTTGAGCTACTGGTTCAGCCCTCCAAACCTTGAATCAACGCCTCCAAACACTCATCCAGCACCCTCCGACATCCACACACCTAGGCCTAACACCAAGACCATGGAAGAAACTCCCAACACCCGATTCAATCCACCGAAATCGCCAAAAAACTGATTTTAAACCCAAAAACCCAACTTAAAACAAACTCAGATATACGGCAATCTAACCGTTAAAAACACACACGATTACTCGTAGCACCCTTATAAGATATGAGAGTCTAGGATCCTACCTCGGTGAGTTAAAAACTCGATGCCTCAAATCACGTGCAAAATCGAGCTTCGTCGAAATAGAATTTCATCTGGATGAATGCGTAGCGCACTATGTCAAAAGCAGGAATCCGCTATCGGATCATTGAAAACTGAGCCCCGGGCCCCCGAGAACTTAGAGAGAAGGCAGAGAGAAAATAGAAAGCTTATTGGAGAAGTTTTGAAAAATATCTTTTAAAAATATCTAACTCCAAATATTTATAGGCCTCTAAAATATCTTTCTTTGAAATTTTTCAAAATTCGCACCACAACGGCCCCCGACCCCGGGAACCTATCCCGCATGCATATCTAAGCCCGATCATGCATCAAAAGCATTAAAAAACATGCTATCACAAAAACACGAAACGCGCGTAAAAAAGCGCCAGAAAATAAAACGGACCAGGGTCTCACATATTAGGCCTAATTCTCTTCTTATTATGATAAATTGATCTTCATTAAGTGGTTTAGTGAAATATTAGCCCATTGTTCACTAGTGCCTACAAATTCTAGAAAGATATCACCTTTTTGCACATGATCACGAAGAAAGTGGTCTTGTCTCAATGTGTTTTGTTCGTGAATATAACATTGGATTCTTAAAAATGTTTATTGCACTTGTATTATCGCATTTGATTGGCACAACATCATAATTCAATTTAAAATGTTGAAGTTGTTGTTTAATACATAGAATTTGTGCACAACAACTAGCTGTAGCCACATATTTGGCTTTAGCGGTAGATAAGGTTATAGAATTTTGTTTCTTGGAGAACCATGAAACAAGTAATTTTTCTAGGAAATGACAGGTTCCACTAGTGCTTTTGCGGTCAATTGTGCAATCAATAAAATCAACATCTGAATAACTAGTCATTTCGAAGAAGGTGAACTTAGAATACCATAAGCCTATATCTATGATGCCAATTAAATATCTTAGGATTCTTTTTACTGGAGTTAAGTGTGATTCTTTTGGACATGCTTGATATCGTGCACACATGCACACACTAAATATTATATCAGGTCTACTTATAATTAAATATAATAGGCTACCAATCATACCTCGGTAGAGCTTAGTGTCTACCAGTTTTCCTTGCTCGTCTTTGTCAAGTTTGGTTGAGGAATTCATTGGAGTTTCCAAAACCTTCCCGTCTTCCATATTGAAGCATTTGAGTAATTCTCATTCATACTTTGATTGGTTGACAAATGTTCCATTCTTTGCTTGTTTGATTTGAAGTCCGAGAAAGAACGTGAGCTCACCCATCATACTCATCTCGAACTCTTTTTACATGCATAAAGAAAATTCCTTGTATAATTTTTCATTAGTAGCACCAAAAATAATATCATCCACGTATATTTGCATGATAAGCATATTTTCGTTGTTTGTTTTGATAAATAATGTTGTATCACTCTTTCCACTTGTAAATTCATTTTCTAAAAAAAATGTACTTAATCTTTCATACCAAGCTCGAGGAGCTTACTTTAATCCATACAAAGCTTTTGTTAGTTTAAATACATAATTTGGATAGTGATAATCTTTAAAGCCCGGTGGTTGTTCAACATATACTTCTTCATTTATAAAGCCATTTAGAAAAGAACTTTTTACAACAATTTGAATAAGTTTAAAGTTCCTGTTGGATGCATATGCAAGTAACATACGAATGGCTTCCATCCTAGCTACAGGTGCATAAGTTTCATCAAAGTCAATTCCTTCTTCTTGATTATAGCCTTGTACAACTAGCCTAGCCTTGTTATGGACAACAATGCTATTTTCATTCTTTTTATTTCTATATACCCATTTAGTTCCAATTATTGTATGATCTTTAGGCCTAGGAACTAAACTCAAAATTTTATTTCTTTCAATTGGTTTAATCCTTCTTGCATGGAAATTATCCAAGATTGATCTTCTAGTGCATTATTTATGTTTTTAGGTTCTTCTTGTGAAAGAAAAGCAAGATGATCATAAATATTTTTCAATGAAGATCGAGTTGTTACCCCTCGTGAAGGTTCACCTACGATTTGATCCATAGGGTAGTCTTTCACTGTCTTCCATTCCTTTGGTAGTTCTTTATGCTCATTTTGATCTTGAGGCTCATGAACCTCGATGCTTTTTCCTTTATCCTCCTTGATTTGCATTTCTTCTATTCCTTTGTTAATATCTAGGTCATCATCATCTGGAATCATGGAAGAAAAAGGATTAGCCTCAATAAAGGTTATATGAATGGATTCAACTAATGTTGTGGTTCTCTTGTTGTAGACTCTATAACCTTTACTATTTGTAGCATACCTAAGAAAAATTCCCTCATCAAACTTTGACTCAAGTTTTGTGGCCAAATGCCTTACCTGTCAGCAAGTTAAAGCCGAGCACCAAAGACCAAGAGGAACTCTCCAACCCCTGGAGATACCTCAGTGGAAGTGGGAACACATTACCATGGATTTTATCTCCAGATTACCAAGATCGCCAGCAGGACATGACTCTATTTGGGTAATCGTAGATCGCCTCACCAAATCAGCACACTTCCTACCAGTTCGAACTACCGAGAAGCTAGAAACCTCTAAGTCAGAAATATATTCGAGAAATTGTACATCTTCATGGAATTCTGCTATCCATCGTGTCAGATCGAGATCCACGTTTTACCTCACGATTCTGGCAGAGTTTTCAAATTACCTTAGGAACAGAGCTTTGCTTCAGCACCGCCTTTCACTCGCAGACTGATGGACAATCTGAATGTACAATTCAGATACTGGAAGACATGCTTCGAGCCTGCGTCATGGACTTCAAGGGACACTAGGAGAAACACTTACCGTTGGTCGATTTTGCTTACAACAACAGCTATCAATCTAGCATTGGCATGCCACCATATGAAGCCCTCTACGGAAGACCATACCGTTCGTCATTTTGTTGGACTGAAGTAGGAGAAAATGCACCTCTTGGATAGGACTTAGTGCAAGAAACCACTAAGAAGATTAGACTCATTCAGCAACTGATAGCCACCGTACAAAGCTGACAAAAGAGCTTTGCAGATCAACGACGAAGGCCGCTACGATTTAAAGTAGGAGACCATGTTTTTCTGAAGATTCAACCACGAAGAGGGGTGATATGCTTCAGCCAAAAAGGGAAGCTAACTCCAAGATATATTAGACCGTTCGAGATTCTGGCTAAGGTTGGGGAGATGGCATATCGTCTAGCCTTACCGCCTCAACTCGCCAACGTTTATAACGTATTCTATGTATCGATGCTGAGGAAGTATGAACCTGACCCTACCCACATTCTGGATTGGAAGGAACTACATGTTGATGAGGATATCATGTTTGAAGAGCAACCAGTAAGGATTATCGATCAACTAGACAAAATTCTTCGAGGCAAGATCATTCCACTTGTCCGAGTTCTTTGGAAGCACAACGGCATTGAAGAGTCCACATGGGAGCGGGAGGAAGCTATGAAGACAAGTCATCCCCAATTGTTCGCAGATTAAGGTACAATATGAAATTTCGAGGACAAAATTTGTTTTAGGGGGGTAGATTGTAATAACCTGACTAAAATCCTAGTATTAGCGACGGAATTATGATAAGAACCTAAGTCGTTACATGAACAAGGAACAAACCCTAAGTAACCCGAAACCCTAATTTAATCCGAAAACTCTAAAAGAGACCAAATACCCAGAGGCAAGGCCCTAGCACTTAGAAAAGTCTTGGAATAACTTAAATTAACTAAATAACATAAAATATTAAATTAAAAATCAAAAATTTTCATAATTAAGGTAAAATGATTACCCATAGTATAGCAAAAAGTCCTAAAAATCTAAAATTTGACACATGGACACCCAAAATTAGATATTTATACACACTTAATTAATAAAATATAAAATAACAACAAAAATAACCAAAATGCCCTTGCATGGCCGGCCATCTAGGAGTATGTGCCCCAAAAAGTAACTCTTTGCCTTTTTAAGCTAAAAAATGAGAAAAGATGTTTAAATTAAGTATTATTTTGACCCAATAATTTTTATACAAGTAAAATATATAATAATATAATAATATAGCTTAACAAAAGCAAACAAATAATTACATAAAGTCTCTACACAATAAATAAGTCAAAACGCCAATTCTAGTCAAACTAGCTCAATTTAACTTAAAAGCCTACACTTACTTATTTAATTGGTATCAAAATTATGATAAATCATGGAAAGACTAAATTAATTATAAATACATTAATATAATAGGTTTTAGTACGTTTAGGTACATAAAATTAATATTTTATTCATTTATACACAAAAAAATGCAACAAAATACATTTTAAAACCCTAATTTAATGCAAATTCAGCTTTTGGTCTGCCCAAACAGACCCCAGCTGGCTTTCCCACCTGCAAAATATTAGATATGCATTTCTCCAAAAGAGGCTACCACCCCATGCAACCAATGGAGAATTAGAAAATTCAAAATTTTTCTTACACATAATAATTAAGTCTCATTTATCATTTTCTAAAAAAACCATCAAGCCAAACACCCTTCCCCTTCATACACATTCGGCTGAGAGGTGAGAGAGAGAGTTCCCCAAAATTTTGCTATGTGTTCTCAAGGGAAGAAGAAGAGAAGAACAAAGAAGGAAGGAAGGAGAGGCTAAGGAGTTCAAGGTGTGAGCATTAAAGCTAAGTCCCACTCCTCTTCAACATTTTGACCTTCAAACAAGGTAAGCAACTCCCTTAAACCTTTCGGTATTCTTTCCCAAGATACCCCTCAATCCATCTCTACAACAAACCCTAACAAAATAAAACAAAGAATGAGTTAAAAAGGCGTCGTAGGAGTGATTTAGGGACTATTTCTGTATGAGTAAGCTTTGTATGTATTTGCATGTGTGTATCTTTGAGTTTTACGGCCTAAACATGTTCTGGAGTTTTGGTTTATGTGAGCTTGTAACTTGCATGAAAAGAAAATATGTCAAAAATTTACACAACATAAGCTAAGCAACCAAAACCCTAAGTAGACTGATTTTCTGGACTTACTCAGTTTCTTCCACCTAATTTAAATAATCATAACTAAATGTAGAAAAATGGTCTTAAAGTGAGTTTTATGTCCAGATCTATATTTTGGAGTTCTCTTTCCTAAAAAATTAGTTTGAAGTGATTTCGTTGAGTGGAACTCCATATATCTCATTTTTTCTAAAGAGTGTCAGATCTTGACCACTCTGAGTGGCAGACCTCAAAACCTTAAGTTAGAATGAGAACCGAGTTTAGGTCAAAACACAAAACTTGTAGAGGACATATTTATCTTTCAGGTCACCGAAAATGAGCCAAATATAAGAAGTCTTGATTAGTCAAAACACTTCCTAAAGTCACTATTGTGGTTTAGTGACTGATAGTCCTCTCTGTCACACCTTTTTGTGAGCCTTAAACCCTGATATTTTTGAAGCCAAATACAAGCGTGATAAACATGAACTTTGTGGCTAGCATATTAAACTAGTTACTGAGCAAACATCAGACCAAAATACCCTCGGATGATATCCCAAAGGTTTTAAACATTCTCTGTTAAAAACACACTCTCAGACACTTTTTAGGCTGACTGAACACTTTTTATAGATTGGCCATATTGTCAAACTTTTTCCAAATAACTTTCCCTAGCTCAAACCCTGAAACTTGTAGGGGACACCTTAAACTAGAATCCCACCAAATATCAGAGCCATAGCCCTTGAATTGGTGCCCCAAAATAGTGGCCAACAAAAGCTCAATTCCTATGTATCACTCTGTAAATTACTGAACCGTTTTTACTTAAATAAAATAAATGACCTTTTTAATTTAGGAACCGACCTTAGTGATAAACATAAAAGTTATAGAAAATATTTTTATTTAATTGGTGTTAAAGTTTCAGAAATGAAATCAATGCCTAAGTACCTCAAAACGCTGTCGCAACTTTAAAACTAGCAATTAAACTTGTACCTAAAATTGGCTAAGTGTTCGATTGGTGTGTTACTTATGAGACTTGAGTATGTGAATTTTATATGAAATTTGTCAGTAATTAGTGTGTGAACATAATGCCTTTGATGAAATGAACTCATACCGATGAATTCGATTCTATGTCACTTAAATTGTGGTTATGCATCGCATGAATGTACTTGATGCTTTAACAAGCTGTACCATGTGCCCCATCATATTTATGTGCCATGCCATGATTAATTGTACACGGGAAGTATGTTACACACCATGAACATTCACATATTGCATCTTGGATTTATCGGAGTCCTTTCGTATCTTTCAAATTGGGTTGGGTGACATGAAAATTGTTGTACTGTGGTTGTGGGTCTAAGGCGTCCCTGGTTGCCATGTTTTGAAATGAAATTGGAGGTTTTGATCATAAAAAGGAGGTTTAGGCACCATGGGTTCGTCAGTAGATTTAATTTAGACTTTTGGTTGACACCTAACGAGTATCCTTGTTCTTAAGGTGGGACTGGTCGACCTGGAATAAGGATGGGTAAAATTGGATAGTGGTCGGTCCCCACGCCGTTGTCATTGAGTAAAACAGCTGTGGCATAAAGCTTGACAATGAAAATTTACTATTTGCAACGAGGCGAGGATAAGTTTGGTGATCAAGAGCCATCAAGTCTACTCTGTAATTCCTGGCGTGGAATTCATAATACTGTTTTGAAAGTACTTGCACTATTAAAAAATAGTTAAAATATCACACTTTAAAAGTGTGATTATAAGATTATAATCACGCTTTTTCAAATGTGGTGTGTAGGTGTAATCTAAAGTCGAGACTTTTCATCACGCTTTTTGTGGGTGATTAAAAATATAAAAAAACGTGATTAAAAATAAAATTAGTGTGATTGTTAAAACTTTAAAATCTCAATTTTGCATTATCGACCACTCTTTTTGTGCGTGATAAAAACTTAAATGTGTGATTAAAAATAACAAAAAACGTGATTAAAAATAACCGAAAGCGTGATTAAAAATGAAATTAGTGTGATTGTTAAGTTGATTTCGCATTATCGACCACACTTTTTGTGCGTGATAAAAACTAAAAGTGTGATTAAAAAAAAGTGTAATTAAAAATAACTACTGCGCACTAGCGCGCACCAAATGTTATTTCGAGTCTTTTTTTCACCTACGATAGCCCTGCCAACTAATACAATTCTTGATTCACCAATTCTAACTAGCTTCAAATCTATATTTCTACATATTTAGTTCTATCATATGCATAAAGCATAAAAAAGTATTTCCAATAGAATGAACTCTAAGTTTCAAACACAAGACAACAAAATAAATTACCATGACTGTGATAAAAGAATTCATTAAATTTCACCCAATAATCTTTTGATCAATTATACCAATTTTTAAAAAAAAGGCCTAATAATTTAAAATTTGTCATAATACAAATTAGGAGAATTCTTGCTAAAGAAAGAAGCAACAATTTCAACAAATCCATCACTTCAATCAGTGTTTAGAAGAACAATGCTAGCCACATTCTGAAATCTGCAGGTCAGTCGAATTCACAAGATAGAATTAGCAGAAAACAAAAAAAATAGTAAGCAAGTTGCTCAAAAGGAATAACTCCCAGATTTATAAAAGAAATAACTCCTAGATTTATAAAATAATCTAAGTATAAAACTTATAAATTTCGACAGAATTTGCTCTATATTTCGAACTATTCCAAACTTTTGAAAACCTGTTAAATTCAAACAACAATCTATACTCAGTCACAGCGTGGATTTCAACTCACAATCACAATACAAATTAATTAATGACTACTATTTTCACATTAATATATTTTCTTCTTTTAATTCCATCCAATACTCAACACAATTACTATTATTCCAAAAAATTTATCCTTCCTCTTAAACGAAATGTCAAAGGACTATTGATTCCATCCAGAAGAAGAAAAAAGCTAGTCATTTATTCAAAAGGTAATACCTCTAGAGTGAATCACATATATTCTAAGACAAAATTAATCAACTCAACATGCACTTCATCTAGCTCGTAATCCATGTAAGTTTTTTTTTCATTGAACTGCAAGAGATATAATTAATAAAGAGTTAAAGAGAAAAATCTTATAATGAAAAAATTACAACACCAATAGTATAAAACTAAACTGACATTTTGTTTTGTTAAGGTGTTTGAATCTTTAATCAAATCCTTCATGTACCGCATTACATAAAACCAGCATTCCATGTTTGTGGTGTTGTTGAGGGCATTGTATATAAGCATTTTAACTTATATTAATAACTACGGATAAGTATAATCGATGTAATAAAAACTTAACTATTCCAATCTTTATTCCTGAATTACTTCTCAAACTGGACTTATCCTTCTGTTATTCTTGGTAGCTTCATAAATTTTTAAAGCACTTCTTAAAAGAAATATTTTAAATCATGATCATGATAATGAACAAAGTATAACTACAATGCACATAATTTATGAACTTACGTGTTAATATGGACTTGAAGACTTGTGTTGAGTTCACTGTGAAGTGAGTCAATATAGTAAATACCACAAAAAATTGAGACTTTCGATCATGCTTTTTGCGGGTGAGTCAATATAGTAATACCTCTAGAGTAAGTTACATATACTCTAAGACAAAATTAATCCACACAACACGTACTTCATCTAGCTCATAATTAATGTAAGTTTTTTTTTTCCATTAAACTGCAAGAGATACAATTAATAAAGAGTTAAAAGAGAAAAATCTTATAATGAAAAAATTATACAACACCTTTCTGTAATCAAGTTGGGAGTAGTTCTCTAATTTTTAGGTATAATTTTCTTTCTAGGTCAGTATTCTCTTTCCTTTTTCTTTCTCCTTTTTCTTTTTTTAGGAATCCTTTCCTTCATAATACTATTTTTAGCAGTAGAATTTCTTTCTGGCTCCCACAGGCACGTTGAAGTGACGATATGTACTATTTTCAAATTGTGCTCTCTGATGGTTTCAAAAACAATGTAGAGATGTTCACAGTGTAAGCTATGAATCTGTTGCATAACTTGGAGTAAAGCTCCCACTAGTTGATTCACATCCCAACTTTGTTTCTGATTACTGGCAATATCTTCATTATTTTTTTGGTGCATAACTCTACTTTTGTATATGCCTTTTGTATTTCCTCCTTAAATCTTACACCACCTCCTTTCGTAGGATTTCTAATCAACACCCAAATATAAAACCAATAAAACAAAGGACAGAAGAAAAAAAAGAATATCCAAGATGATCATAAAGTCTTGAACTTCTGGCTAACTTAAATTAAACCAAGTTGAGAAAAGGAGCTTTTAATCACATTTTTATGCAGGCAAGTTAACACGGGGAATCAAAAACTAAGCCCTATTAATAGAGAAAGATTTTAATGGATTCACAAAGATAAACTAGCAAATATCAACCTGTAGATAGATTTTGGAATGGTGCACTACAAGCGGACTCATTGTCCATACCATCACCACAAAGAACACAACCCCTGCAAGGTGAGGAAAATAAAAAGATTAGGGGGCACATATTCCTTGTAAGGTACATCTCATTATTTTGATCATCCAACAATCTAAAGTGAAACAAAACACTATTAGCAACAATCCAACTATAAGGGAATGCAAATGTGAGGGCTTGTGATGTTTTGAGAAACCAATATTCTGACAAACATGTCATATGGAATTTAGTGTTGGGGCATACATACCAGACAGTTTAGTGCTGAATAAAAATTCCCCTTTAGCTAATTCCCATAAGCTAAGTTGATTACAAGAATTTAAAAGCCCTTAGCATAGCATATTACAGCACATTAACAAAATAGTATAGAGAAAACCCAAAAGTGTAATGTGAGGCACACATCAGGGCAAAAAGAAAAAGGACAAGAAGCGAAAAAAGCCATGGAATATTAAACTGCAGAGAGTGCAAAAAACAGACATTCAATCAATGAGTGCAAACTCTATTCACAATCAAGCAGAAGAAAGAAGTGGGGAACGAATGAGAAACACAATGGAGCGAGTTTGATGTAGTTTTCAGAAATGATATCTCCGAGCCATAATTTATGAAATAGTGAAAATTGAGACATAATGTCTTTTTGTCGACTAGTAAATTTGACCAGAAAAAAAAGTACAAAATGTTATCATACTTTGGTGCTCTTGAAAGACTGGCCTTTTATAATTCAATTTATGGAAAACAATAGTTAGGGAATTTGGATTAAACAAATTTTCAATCTGCTTTCTGTTTACTGTAACTCAGAGAATGGAGGAAGAGTTTCACAAATTTTTAATCTGCTTCTTGTTTCCTTTTAAATCATCTGAACTATATATTCAAATTACGAAACAGGTGATTCTTTTCTACTTGTACCACACCACCACATGACAATTTCATTTTTACCAAAAAGAAGAAAGAAGTCAATCAAGAGAACAAGAATTTAGTTTGCTACCATGTTCCCAAAAATAATCGTTTGTGTGCATTGTGAGTGTGAGTGAAAGAGGGAGAGAAGCACCAGCAAAGTTATCCCCAAACTTAGGTCACTCAAGATTAGAAATGATTGTTATCCTTGGACTCCTACAAATATTGCAAAATCCAAAACAAATATACCGGAACTCATGTGACCTACATAAACAACTTTTTAATATAGGTGACTGTCTTCAAACTTTACTCGTTTCCTTCCAGTAAGTGGAAATAGAAGGTTTGAAATTCCAAACTCAAACCGTTATAGTTGCAAGGCGTGTCCCTTACAGTCACAGATAAAACAAATTTTTAACAAATCAATCCAGATTCCCTCTTCGAATGATTAAAGCTGGGAACAGAAGGTACGCCTTTGGAAATAGTACCGCAGATAATGAAATTCAATCAGATATCAGTCTCCAACTTCCATTATCCTGACTCCTTAGAAGTGAAGGTGCAAGCCCTAGAGTCTAAATTTGATTTGATAGAAAGCATGAGAAGAAAAACATTGGGGAAAT
>JAUMHN010048100.1:0-27929 GCA_032360265.1 Heliamphora ciliata | reverse complement strand
CAGATTAAATACTATACAGAATATTAGACATCCATGCATAACAAAGAAATGATATGCATACATTGCTCATAAAAATTCTTATAAAATAGAAAATTAATTTTATTAAAATTAAATTAAATATTAAAAATATAATTTTCAGTATACCAACCCTAACAAATTATTGTTGTATTGCTTGATTCAAACTTAAAACTCTTCAAACTCTCATTTATTATTCATAACTCCAGCTCTTGTATCTCATCTCTTTACTTCTCATTATTGCCAATCTTTTTCGTAAAGAGAGTGTGTGGTAATCATTAAATCCTCCTATTTATTGTATCCAAGGGTGAGCCACCATTTGTCTTTTGAGTGAGTGGGTAATCTTATCAAAGAAAAACTCAAGAGATTAGAAGAAAACAGGGGCGCGTTTTTCATAGGATCGTCTTGAAGTTGTAAAAGGTTTTGAATGCACCCGTAAACATTCTGGATTAGTGAGATTCTCAAGGAGAGTATTGAGGACTGGACGTAGGATTGGAAGTAACAGAACCACTATAAATCTTGGTGTCTGATTCATTTTCTCTGTCCCTAACCTCTTTAATACTTGCATTGCTTTATTCTTTATTTATACTTGCTATATTTGTTTGCAATATTAAAAAAAATTTTAAAAAAATTTTTAAAATTATTATTATCTTTTTAAGACCCAATTCACCCGCCCTTTTGAGTTACCTAGAACTAACATCCTGCTTATGGGAGTCGAAGCTCCACCTCTTCGTCAATTGCGTCGCCTGTCGATGCCCTTGGCTCCTCAAAACTTGGCATAAAACGCCACGAGCTAAAACTCAGAGAAAACAACATAGATATACAAGTTTTTTTCATGCAGCAAGTCACATAAAAACATAAATGTTTATGGTAGGAAATATAGCAAAATGATGCATGGGTTTAGTTACTAATCAAAATTTAAACCTTAAATTATTCTAGGCTTGTCCAACCAAGGTGAACCATTCTAACCTTGATCCCAATCATCCAAACAAAGTCTACCGATCGGTTATAAGTGTTCCTTCAACCGTGAGACAACTACATAGTCAAACTAAGTATCCAACTGGGTTATTACTGACAATAAGGTGTGGAGAATTACATCATCGACACAGTCTAGTCATCGGATCTGAGGTCAAGGTCTAGTACGGGATCGCGATATTTCTAACTTCTATTATTTCGCCACCCGATCCATCTTTCACCATATTTTTAAATAACCGTGCATATATCACCGAGGTAACTGCCCCGAAATAACAATGGCATACAGCCGCGGGGAACCACCACAATTATCACAATACCAAATTTCATGGAACACGTCACAACCCTAAGGTTCAATTTCATCATCTCCTTAAAATTTTAGTTCTCGTATTTCCCGACCCAATGAGATGAAATACATGACAATACGATAAAAATATAAACTTCAATTTAGAAAAGAAATCTTATGCCAAGTATATAACTATTAACATGCGAAGATAAATGTAAAGTCTATGTTAACATGCTTAAGCTTAAATAACACATTAATTAAGCAACTAAACTCAACCAAGCTCACATTTTAATCAAATCTAACGCCAATAATCATGTAAATATGTTAAACTCAATACCATGCATCACAATTATCGAAATAAGGCATAACATAATCATAGGACATTAAAGGGGGTGACTTAAACACAAGCCCACGATATTCACGTTTAGGATTTTGATCTTCGCTACTATTTTTTTAAAAATATTAACTCATCAAGATAAAATCTAAAAATTGGTAGTGGGATGTTCGGAACACTTTTTGTGAAGAAGATTATTCTGTATTTTGCCTCTAAGACCTCGATTTTTTAAGAACAAAAATGGGTGACATAAAGTGTGCAAGCTTTAGCATAACAATGTGTTTTTCAGTTGACTTTAAAACATAAAAACAAGGACTTACCCCCACTGAGAAATTTTTATAATTTTTACATAAGTAGATATTTAAGTTATGAGACTCTAGGACTTGACCATGCTCAAAAAGTATTTATATTTTTTTTTAATCAATTGTCTACTAAACAGTGTTTGAATTTGGCACCTTTTGGAAGAATCAACACAGCACTCTCTACACTCAAGCTTTTCAAGGGGTTCCAGTGGGGATTGAAAGATAAAAGAAATATCTAAGTATCCTCACTAGTTTCATGCAAAAAGTTTGCTTCTACAGAAAATGGCGTTGCTGCAAAGTTATCATTCCAGATAGCATTTTTAGCTATTTTTGAACCCGGATTTTAAGAATATGAAAATAAATGAACTAGATTCAAAAAATTTCATGCATACATAGAATATCAACATGAGATTACAGTAAAAATTTCAGAGCTTTTACTCAAGCTTAGGCCCAGAAAGAAAATAGAAGAAGCTCGAATTGTTCATAAAAACATCTCTGTACATATTCATGCCTAAGCAAGATTTTGGCTCTTTGACCCATAATTCATGCATGTATGGTAATATTCCTCTTATATATGATTTATTTAAAAGTTATACACCATTTTTTAGAATAAAAAATATCAAAAAAATAATAGATGATGAAAAGTGAAAATAGAGGTGATTTTTGAGACTCAATACCTCATCTCATGACATTTGAGTAAAGATCTTGAGCCCTTGAGTTTTTTTTGGAGCTAAGAGACCAAGATTGTGAGAAATAAATATATATATATAAATGTTGTTCCTGCCTTAAAATAGGGCTAGAGTTGTTAAATGTTGAAGAAGATGAAAGATGAACACCAAGAAATATGCTAAAACATGCAAGAACACCAAGTCTCCTTCCTTTTTCTTCCTCTCTCTCTTTCTCTCTCTAGCTTTCAAGACCAACACTTAGCAATATTTTGAAGAAATTTTCAGCCTTGGAGAAGTGGTGACTGAACCATGGTGGTGGGATTCTTTTAAAACAAAAGTTTTTGTTGCTAGTGGGAGACTAATGATGTGTTGTGTAACGATGAGTTGACACATTGCTTGGCATGTGGGAAGGCTTTTTCTTTTTATTTTCTTACATTTTCACTCCCCCAAGGCGTGGGGTTCGGCCATGGCAGATTTGGAGATCAAAATTTGAACTTTGGGTTGTTTTATTGATATATTATAGCTTTGGTGATATATTTATACTATATTGTTCAAGAATTAGTTCAAAAGTTAATTTAATGTATATTTTTAATCATGAATCTTATGGAATTAAATTGATATAATAATTTTAAGCTTAGTACTTTATTTGTATAATTTAATTTGATAATAATATTGTTTAATTGTGGTGGTTGGACTAAATTAAGTCTTTTGTATAATTTTAGGACTTGATGTATATTTTTTATTATCTCTTTACTAATTTTGAATTAAATTTATAATTTTAGGTTTAAAGTCTTAATTTCATAATTTAATATTAATTCACCATTATTTAATTTATTATGTGATAAATTTTTGGTTAATTTACGTCCTTTTATGATCATGTGAAATTTTGACTTAAAGTTAGTTTGATCATTGTATTAGAATTTTATAGGTCTTTTTATAATACTAAATACATATACATACATCTATATACATATACTTGATTGTGTGTTAGAGAATTAAGTTAGTAGATTTGTCCTAATGGCATATTTTAATTGGGCCATGTCAATTTAACAATTGAGTTTTAATATCTTTTTTTTAACCATTATTATTAAATTTGATGTTACGGTTGTCACTACTATTTTTTTTATTTATTTTAGCTACTTGATTACTAATTTTATTGTTATTACTAGTATTATCATTATTTATTTATTGTCATCATATTTACTTTATTTATTTTAGATGTTATTATTATTATAATTAAACTTTGTTTTATTTTATTTATTTATTATTATTTTTAAATAACTCTTCGGGTTGGGAAGTCACATTCGTGTTATAGGGATTGGTCCTAGGTTCAGGCTCCACGTTAACTTGTTAGGATTTTTATTACGTGGCAATCCTAATTAAATTAACTAATTTACCGTCACTAATAAGATACCTAAAAGTTGGGTACTTACAATTAGGCCACTATTGTTATTTATCCAATCGCAATTGAATAACACATACTTACGACTATGCATGTAATATAATTCAATGATATCAATGACTATTCCGTAGTATGTGGCATCTCCTTCATGCAAATTCAAATCTCTAGCTATTGTATAACTATTAGTCTTTGCTGTCAGTGTGACACCACTATTTTGTGTTTTTCTTTTTCGCTCTCACGCTATGGTGTAATACCTAACTCTATTTATGTTATACCCACTAAAACTAGTTGTCATGTCATAAGGACTTAATGCCAAATCTACAATCTCATCCAATACTTGCGTAGACCCAAAAACATGTAACATATGAACCTATATATACATAATTGTACAAACATGACTATTAATGATTGTCATTAAAAATGTAATATAAGTTTTCATACAATATAAGACTTACATAGTTTGAAACCAATATGGAAATGTTTCATGGTGAATGCAATCAACTTCACGATCTCTAATACAACAATTACCCCGTATAAGGAACTCACAATGCTTCCTACATTATTTATGCAATTTGTTAATGGAATGTAAGTTCTTAATACGTATAAAATAAATAAGTGTAAAAATGAATATGAAGTACTTACTCTCGATATGAGATAACTGAATCAGTATTAAATAGAATATAGCGATGAGCCTATTTCTTTTGTATTTCACTAATGGTGAACTTTTCTTCTATTCCTAAAGGACAAGGACAACCCCCAACGTGCCCAACATTATTCCCACCATCATAATTTTTAATGGGTCGACTTAACATGATGAGTCGACTTATTCCCACCATCATTATTCCCATTAGCTTTTTTTTTAGGTTTTTTGACTATTTTTTAGATAAAAAGGTTGATGTAAAAATATGTGAAAAAAGTTAACTGAGGCCAAACAAGTAAACTTTTTAATAGATTTTTAAGTCAAAAGCCACCTAAAAAAACTAGTCCAAACATAGGCTAAGTACCCTTCTGCAATGAATCCTTCTGGGCAGGCTCGGTTACATACATATGACTTAAGTGTTATAAGGTATCTACACAAATAAATGGTTAGTATAAGTGTAAAAATAATATAACATTGAAATTTAATGGCCAACTTTGAATCATAGTTTATACACATATCTTTCAATGTAATACTTCCAACAGTATTGCACAGGACCACCAATCTTAGCCTTCTCAGCTAAATGAATAGGCAAGTGTTCCATTTTGTCAAAAAATAATAAAGGAAATATTCTTTCCAAATGACAAATAGTGAGTATAACTCGATTATGAAGGCAATCTAACTCATTGAGTTGTATGACTTTTGAGCACAACTTTCTAAAAAAATTGCAAAGCTCTATTAGTGGCCCACTTACTTTTTTGGGGAGTATTCTATTTATTGTTATCAGAAGCAATTGCTCCATTAATATATGACTTGTCAGAGTTGTATACTAAAAATTATGTCTTTTAATGTTTTTAGTATTTAATTTTATTCTTTAATAAAATTATTTTTTCATTTTATGATACTCTTAATGAGCAATATATGCACTTTCATTATTTATTTAATATTATGCATGGGTGTCTTTTATTTTACACGGTATTTAATTTGGTGTGTAGAGTTCGACTTACACACGGAAGACCAAATTATCGATTCTTGCAGAATATAAGTTTTTGATTCACGGCTTAGATGGAATTAGATACACCATCGGTATGGCTGTAGCGAATAGTTTTAGTAGACATGTCTTGATTGCGGAGAACAGATAATAGCGTCGCCTATTATTCCGACTCGCTGTGCTAGTACACTTCGTGTGTATTGAATAAGACAACATTAAGATAATTAATTTTATACTGACTATATAAATTAATTCACTCCATAATTATTATGAGTGTTTATACTCTTAATTCCAAAATAATTAATTATTTGCGTATATTTAATATTTGTTATTTTGATTCATTAAAGGATGCGATCTTTTTACGGGTCTATAATCCCAATGAGTTGGATAATGATATTTATTATATGGTAAATATTAATTATTAACGAAATTCACATCCTAAAAATTCAGGATTGATAATACCCCTTAAGGAAGCTTATAAGTTTTGACAGAGCCAAATCATGTAGGTAGATTTAAATATCCAGCAATCCAATAAGTTAACCAGAAGGTCTTAAAAAATTTATTTAAGAAGCCGATTAAATATAATTATGAGTAATTTAATTTAATCGGCGGATATCGAGAATTTTAGCATAGAAAAAATAAATAAATATTTAATAACTAGAGCTCGAATATTCGATTTTGAGAACATGGCTAGGAGTGCAATTATAATTAATGTTTTTGTGAAATTGCTTATATGATGAGGTGAATTTTCATAATTACATTGGGAGCTCAAATCATTTACTTCACAGGTCCCTATCATAACCTATTTATATGCAGTTATGCAGCCCTAGTCACTATATATCATTGAATACAGTTAGGAATTTCACGTATTCTCTTTGTGGCTAGAGAGGATTGTGAAGAACACGTTCAAGATACCCATACTATAGACGTGTCCTAGCATTCAAGAATACAATAGAAGGCTTAGATTTGGAGCTTCATCTTGACGTCTACAACTGCGAACGATTCTAAACTAAATGTTGTTGCAGTTACCGAAATCAATCCTACCAAATTTCATAAGGTATAACTCTAATCTAACTTTGGAAATATATATCGGGTTTATTTTGATCGTTTAATATCAAAAAATTTTAATCTAGAGCCGATTTTGGCGTTTGTCCATCCAAATTTTTTTGGTTTAAATCATGTTCTAATCAATGGATCTTGACAGTTTTGCCTCCAACATAACTGTCATGACTCTTTAGCCCAAATATGGTGTGTTGCCTTACATTAACACACCGTAAAATGTTAGAAGCATAACTATCTGTAACTTTTAAGCATTTCAAAAAATTGCATAACATAGTTTTCTCTGTATTATCCATGGAAAAGCAAGCATGAGGCAAATATAGTTTGTTACGACCTCGTTTTTGGGGTTGTAGCGCCTTTCGAGTGCCCATTTCTTGAAGATCCAAACGAGCATTCAGATTGTCTTTTCCTTTACCATCAACATTTAATATCCTCCATAACACATTATCACAAACATTTTTCTCAATGTGCATCACATCAAGATTGTGTCTAATCAAATTCTCTTTCCAATATGATAACTCAAAAAATACTCTTCTTCTTCTTCCAATTGTAGAGTAAAGTAGTATCTCTATCATCATCTTCCTCGTGTATTCTCCTTTTCTTTGTAGCATGCAGATCATCTTCATCTGGCTTCCCAAATGTATTCACAAAGTTCATTGGAAACATAGCTAACAATTCAAGCCCAGATAATCGTGATGGACACGGATCAAATTCAACTGTTCCATCAAAAGACATGGAATCATATCAGAACTTATGTTTTCTATCTAACCATCGACGATGGCCCAAATAACACATCTTCCTTCCGTGGACCAATCGACGTGAACAAGTTTTAACAAGACAACAAGGACCAGCTAAACGACCTTTGTGCTCCAACCTAACAAATTTGCATATGCAGGAAAATCATTAATTATCCATAATAATAATGCACGCATTTTGAACATCTCATTATTTGCTGCATCATAAGTTTCTACACCTTCATCCCATAACTCTTTCAACTCATCCACAATGAGTCTCAAGTATATGGCAATATCAATTCCAAACGCCTTTGGGCCTATCAAAAAGCAATGATAGCAACATGTAAGGTTGTTTCATGCACAACCAATGGGGTAAATTATATCTCATCACAACAACGGGCCATGTACTGTGGGAAATGTTCATTGTACGAAATGGGTTGAAACTATCAGCTGTTAATCCAACCCTAACATTACGAGGAACACGAGCAAAATCAGGATACATGTGGTCAAAATGTTTCCATATCGTTGAATCAACTAGATGCCTCAATATTCCATTAGGAGTAGGATTCTCTACATGCCATCGCATTAAGGTTGCAGTTTTAAAAGACATGAAGAATCTTTTCATCCTAGGTATTAATGGAAAGTACCTTACAACCTTTAGGGAAATTTTTTCACTTTCTCTGTTAGCCCCATTCGATTGACCCTGAAATTGCTTGTATCTAAGCTTACGACAAACTTTGCAATAATCACGTTGAGAATTATTCCCCCAATACAACATACGATCTCTAAGGCATGCATGGACCTTATGGTAGTCAAGGCCCAAACCCCCCCCAATAGTTTTCTACTTATATTTCACCGTTGGGAAGAACATCTTTTAATAACTTAAGTACCATGGTAAAAGACTTATTACTCTACCCACTAAAGCACTTTATGTGCATCAATCGAACAACAAATGAAAGCAATGAAAGCTTTTTGCAGCCCGAATATAACTCTCGCTCTGCTTTTTTCAACAACTTGAAAAAATTAGTAGTGTCATTGTTTGGACCCTGCATACCATTCCCACGAAGATTATTAGCACCCGTGTCATCAATAGGGCTTGCAGAAAAACTTCTAAATGCATTTCATAAGATTTCTTGCATTTTATCATGCCCATCTGAATTACTTTGCCCATCATTATTTATAACACATTGTGTGGACTCCAATTCCTTCTTATGAAAAATCCAACATGTGTAACTTGGATTAAATCCATTCACAACAAGATGTTCTTTTACTATATCTATTTTGATAAACCTAACATTACGACACTTCTTACATAGACACACAATCTCTGTTGTCCCATCTAAAATGTTCTTACATGCAAATTTCACAAAACCTATTACTCCTTGTATGTATCTAACATCTATCGATCCTGTTCAAGTTTATCCAACTCTTATCCATGAGTGTGTTCTAGCAATTCAGCTCTAAAACATATTAACATAATTATAAAGTTTATTGACTCCACAATCATAAGAACAAAGTGAAAAATGTTTATTTTAAATTAAATTATATACTACAAGGTGATAATGGGTAACATTGCAAATTAAGATGCAAAAGAAATATTCGTTAAATCTTAGCATGGCTGCAATTAATTGGCATAATTGTCAAACCTCAACTTAGTAATTTTGTAATATATGAACATGTATTATCACATTCAAATATTTGTTAAGAAAATACAACCCAAAAATAATTTTCCTTTGTTCCTTTAATTTTTTCTGTACGTGATCTACTCTACAATTTTTGGTCTATAAGTTGCCAACGGAAGCCTGATTGCATATTGCATAACATTAATACACCTATTACCTAAACCTGTCCTACCGAATAATATTCCTATTACCTAAACCTGCCAACGGAAGCCTGATTAAAACTTGGTACACTGTCAAATCCACTGCCTAATTCACCTCCTCAAGAGACTTTATTGATTAGCTGTCATCCCTCAACTGTGTTTGGACTTTGTAGTGTAATTTTTAATTTTATTTTTTATTTTTGATATTTTAGTTTTGTTTGATCACATCAGCATAAAGTCTTTAAAGTTAAAGATTAAAAAGTTATTTTTTCTCATTTGTCAATCTTTTAATGTTTTGTTTTTTTCTGAAAAAATAACTTTTTAATCTTAAAAAATCGACAGATGAAAAAAAATAACTTAAATCTACTCGTTAAAATCTATTAAACAAAATCTATATTGAATATAAAATTATGTAAAACTAAATTCAAAAAAATTATAACAATTTTTTTTTATTATTTAAAGCTCTTTATGCTTAAAACTATTTTATGCCAAAAACTTTTTGATTTATTACTTTTTGGCTTAAAATCACCTTTCGGTTCACCAAACGGACCTTTTGTATATTTAGTTTAAAACAATTTTAAACAAAAAGCCTAACTTAAAATCAGGTTACCTAATGAGGCCTTAGCCTTTTTACCTTTTGATTATTAATCTAATATATTTTAATATATTTTTAAAAATATTACAATTTTAATTATATAAATTCATTTTCTATAGAAATTATATTTCTCAAACTTACTCGTCGGGATCTGTCAAGCAAGATCTACCCAAAAATAAATAAATATAAAACTATGTGAGAATAAAAAAATTATAATAACTTTTTCTGATTTAAAACCTTTTTGACTTATTACTTTATATAAATATCATTTAATTTGGTCCACCTCCTCATCAACAGCCTAATTTACTGCCTCCCGTGACTTTTATTTTTTAAATGTCTTCCTTCAATTGTGTTTGGACTTTTTACTGTAATTTCTAGTTTTAATACTTAGCCCTGCAATGCCTCATGCTTACCAAATTAAGGCCTTGATTGGGTTATTTAAAAAGTTTTCTTTTTGTTCATAAGTCACTTTTTAAGTTGTATGTTTGACATTTTAATAAGGGTTAGTTAATTATTAGTTATATTTGAAAGTGAAAATTTTCGTTTATCGATTGATTTGCACTAATTGATTTTTCAAATCAACAACGTAAACAAATAAATAATAGATAATCAAGCAAGTAATAAAAAAACAATTACAACCACACACAAGAAGGCACAGGAATTTTTACGTGAAAAATCCCTAATCGAGAAAAAACTACGAGATAGATTCAGATCTAGGAAAATCAAACACTATAGACACGTTTTGATTACAAGAGATCTTACAAACAACCGTTGAATCCACAACCAACGAATGTAAGTCTACTCTTGACGAACCCACGTGCACCAAACCGTGTTTGACTGCCGATGAAATCCACCTCCAGACTTCAATTCTGCCGACAGAATCTACCACCGGACTTGATTACTTGAGAATCCACTAAAGATAACCACGAACTAGATCCTTTATTGCAAATCAACAGTAAGATCACACTTTTGAAAAAAGAAAATTAACAAAGTGGACCTGCTCTGATACCAATTAAAAATTTTGATTTACCAATTGATTTGCACTAATTGAATTTCCAAACCAACAACGCAAACAAATAAATAATAGACAATCAAGGAAGTAATAAAAAAACAATTACAACCACACACGAGAAGGCAAATGAATTTTTATGTGGAAAATTCCAAACCAAAAAAAAAAAAAAATCACGGGACCAATGCAGGTCTATAAAAATCAATTATTATAGACAAATTTTGGTTACAAGAGATCTTATAAACAACCGTTAAATCCACAACCTGTAAGGATCTGGTTTCTGATAATTTAAAAAGATTAATCAAAACATGTTAAGACGTGTTCGGTGGAATGTTTAATTTTGAAAAAGATTTAAAATTTGATCATGATTATTATTGTTGATAATAATTATATACTCGAATATGCATGAAAATTATTATTGTGGGTTGATTAAGCGGGCCTTGGGGCACCAAAACACAATTTGGATTATATACACTTTTTCCTTTCACGGTGTACCTCTAACCGAAGAACTGTTCGAGCGGTCCAGAGACCGATCGAGCGATCTGCGACAGAAAGCAACCTTAAGTTCGGGCTTTGAGCTTTTCAATTCATTTCTCTCATCTCCTTCTCTCTCTAGAAGTAAACCCTAAGTCCTAGATTAGTTTTGGGTGTCCCTTAAGCCTCCCTTGCTCATTTGGTGGTGATTTTTTACCTCATCCCAGTTAAAACGCCATTTAAGGAGTTAGGTTACGTATTGGGAGCTTGATTTTTTCTCATCGGTGGAGATTTTCATGATTAGAGACTTGTTCTTCGTGATTTAATCACCTAAGAGGTAGAATCTATAACTATCTATGAAGATTTGTTAAATATATGTTATATACTTTAAGTTTATACATAAGAATGCAAAAAGTCTATATTTTGAAACCCTAGGTTGTGGTTTGAGTTTAAAGCATGTTAAATCTTGTAATTTTGAATGATTTTTGAGTTGTTGGACCCGGATGGTCAAATTAATTAAAGTGAGGTAAATTAGGGGTTGTGTTAACCCATTGGTATGCTAATTTCATAAATAATGAGAATATGTGAAAATAATGAAGTAATGGGCTAAGAATTGTGAATGTACTAATTCTACTAAATATAAGTATTGATATAATTACTAAGATTTTTAAATATGTAATCTTATTTTTAAATTGAAAATTTGATTGTAACATATTTACTCTTATAGATAGAGTTCCATTTACTAAATTTCTTGTTTATAAATTTTATCATTTTATAACTTTCAATATATAAATTCATTTTTTATATAATTAATATTATTAAAACTTACTCATCGAGATCTATTAAATAAGACGATATTGAAAATAAAATTATGTAAATATAACATAATCTAAAATTTTGATAAATTTTAGGAGTGACTTAATGGTTGAAAATTCATTTGACTGAATGTGACTTTATGCTAAAATATAATAAAGCAATAACTCAAAAAAATTAAATTAGAAAAAACTATTATATTTTTAAAATTTTTACATGGTTTTATATTTATTTTTATGGGTAAATCTTGTTTGACAAGTCCCGAAGAGTAAGTTTTAAAAATATAATTTTATAGAAAATGAATATGTATAATAAAAATTATAATATTTTTAAAATTATATTAAAATATATTTTATTAATAAGCAAAAGATAAAAAGACTAAGGCCTCATTTGATAATATATAGTTTTAAGTCAGACTTTTTACTTAAAGTTACTTAAGCTAAATAAGCAAGAAATTCATTTGGTGAATCGTATGAGTGACTTCAAACAATAAGACAATAAGTTAAAAAGTTTGACTTAAAATAGATTTAAGCCAAAAGAACTTTAAGTCAAAAATAAATTGTTATAATTTTTTTAAACTTAGTTTTACATAATTTTATGTTTAATATAGATCTTGTTTGATAGATTTTGATAAATAAATTTTAAAATTATAATTTTTATAAAAAATAAATGTGTATAATAAAAATTATAATATTTTTTAAAAATATATAAAATTATTTTACATAAAAAAGAAAAAAAAAAGCTAAAAGATTAAAAACCCTTAGGTTCTCAAACATTTTTTGACTTTTTTAACTTTAAGAAAAAGACAAAAAGCTTAGCTTAAAATCGGTTGTCAAACGAGACTTAAAAGTCAATAAGAAAAAAATAAAAAACTTAGGCTGACAAATGAGGAAAAATAAATTTTTAGTCTTTAACTTAAAAGACTTTAAGCTTGCTTACTTTAAGCTGATGACCAAACAAAACCAAAATACCAAAAACAAAAACTAAAACTAAGAATTACACTACAAAGTCCAAACACAATAAGTGAAGACAGCTAAACAATAAAAGTCACTGGAGGCGGTGAATTAGGCGATGTACCAAGCTTTAGTCAAGCCTAGATTAAAGCTTGCATTAGCATTTATTGTTGTGAGTGCCACAGGCACAAGTAGTTGGTTAGTGATGATACAAATTATCCTAGTGTTGCTACGGCAACACCAAAAAGGGGCTAATAGTTGCAAGATTCGGAGAGCTGCAATGGCAGGCACTAACAGAAATAATAACTTTTTACCTAATTAACCAATTAACTTTAAAATAAATTAACTTGTTAGTTTATAGAATAATCTTTTTCAATTCAGACAAGCATTTTACCTATAAAAAAAAAAAACTAGCTTTAGAGGTAGTCAGCAAATAGGCTCAAGTGAAAGGCCCAAGATTTAAAGTGTTTGGTATAATTAAAATTGTAAATTTATAAATTACAAACTAAAAAAAGTGTAATTATAATCAATAGTAAAATTTGTTTTTACTAATTTAGAGTAAAAAGTTTCAAAAAAAAAACAACTATAAAGCACACCTATTTGAATTTTTCAAACTTACAGCCAAAGCATCATCAACTTAAAGCCAAAGAATCTCAGCAAATAGCAAAACAGGAGAGAAGCAAGTTTCGTCTGATTCATCCAATTCATCCTCAACTTAAAGTATCTCAACCATTTCATCCTCAACTTCAATTATTCTAATTCAAAGAGGGGAGAAGCAAGATTATAAACATAGAACTTAGAGCAATTAAAGCATTCAGACTTAGTCATGGTTTTGGATGGATCTTGATCCAAAGACAAAGGAGTAAATAAAGCATAAAGGAATTTGCAGCGCTTGAATTGGAATTTCATTTCTTCCAAGAAATAATTATGTATGCAAAAGTTACTCTTCAAACTTCAAAAACAAAAATGTCCCCACCACTGTGAAAATGACCACACTCACTTTTGGTCCATGATTTAGATTCGATAAAATCAATCATTTAGCTATTTAAGTAGTTTTAACATAAAATTTTGAAGTAGGTCGATTTTCTAGATTTTATATATATATATTCTCACAGTACCCTGTTTTTGTAAAAATTTATTTTAGTTTTTGTTGTTAACCAGCATATTTACAAAACTGTCTTTCTTTTCTAAAAGACTACACTGCATTAATATACAATTTTGTAAATTAAGTGCTAAAAGAAAAAAATTAAATGAATTTGCCGAAAAAGGCAATGTGAGAAGCTTGTGTATGTGTATATATATATATATATGTCTTGTATTCTGCGGACCTATATAATTTATATTTTATTTACATCTATTTGGGCTGGGTTAGAGTAATATGAATCCACATAAAATTTAATATATATAAGGCTTTATAATTAAAAAAATTTGAGGATTAGTTATTTTTTAAACCTCATAAGAGTTTTAATTATACCAAAGTTTTTTTTACTAATTTTAGTCCCATTATAAATCAGGATAATTTTTTATGACTAGTTTGCCCCTATTTAAGATATTTTACTTTCTCTTTTATCACATTTGCTGAATTTACAATTATGGAAGACAACACTCTAGCATGGGAATTTTGAATTTTGAATTTGCCTAATATGAGAATATTATTCTTATAGTGATTAATGATTGATTTGAAATCTTACAAAATAAGGTTAAAGACCAACAAATTCAAAGTGGAAGACTAGCATAAAACTCTAACAGCATCAACTTTCTCTCTCATGCTGCCGCCCCTAGTTGCCGCCATTGCTGTCGCCGTTGCCTCTTCTCCTCCTCAATCTGAACACCGACCACTTATTTTCCTCCGTCGCTGCCGCCGTTCCTTCGCCAATACGAGCGTCGTACAAATACGAACGCTAATACGAATGCCGCTATGTTGTCCTCTGTCACCGTCCTCCATCACCGACACCAACTCAAGATCTCACCGTCGCTACTCCGTCGTCCTCCATCGCTGCCACCAACTCAGGATCTTTTCGTTGCCACTCCTTCGCTGCCCCTCCTTCTTCTAGATCTGAACTCCTCCGTCACAGCCACTCCTTTCTCCTTCAAATCTGGAATTCTCTACCGCCGCCACTCCTCCCTCCAAATCTAAACTTTTCCATCTCCAGTGTCACGATTGCTGTGAGAAATTTATCACTCCTTCATCACCGATGTCTCAATTGTCATAAAAAATTTATCACTTTAATTGATAAATTTATCATTTTAATTTAACTGATAAATTTATCACTTTAATTTTCTTGAAAAAATTTCTCTCAAAATTTTTTTCAGTTTAATGGAATGAGAATATTTTTCAAGATTTTCTACTAATAATTTTATGAGTTTAATGAAATGAAAAATTTCTCCAAAATATTAAACTGATAAATTTATCAGTTTAATAGAATGAGGAGATCGGCGCTAGAGAAATTGGAAGAGATCGGCGTTAGAGAAAATTGAGGAGATCGCTGAAAAGGAGGCTGACGTCAGCACCGGAGAAGATGGAGTGGGTGGCGACAATGGCAATGACAGCGACGGAGGGTGAAATTGACAATGGAGCTAGGGTTTTGATGATTGCGGTGCGAGATTTTTTATTCCTATTTAGAAAGAAGATTTGGTCAATAAAATCTTTTAAAATTTTAATATAAGGGTATTTTAGATAAATATTAATATTGCGGGACGAAATTTATTAAAAAAATTAGACTAAACTAATCCTAAAATATTAACTGATAATATGACCTATCCCAAAATTTCTCTTATAGGAATAAAAGGGTACTTTAGATTATATAGGGTTAGGGAATTTTAGATTATATAGGGTTAGGGTTTTAAGGTTTCTTATAAATAAGATTTTATAATTCTAGTTATTATGTGAAGAGTTAAATCAAATGGGTTAGAGATGTAGAGAGATATAGAAAAATACTGAGGTCACGAGAGTAATTTTTGAGCAAAAAAATAGAATTTATTCCAGGACTCAGGTTATGGGTGTCGAAATTTGGGGTATTGTTGATCTCGGAATTGTACACGCTATGGTTATAATAGATTGTCTCTCGCACCCGTGAACGTAGACAGGTTTTGTCGAACCACATAAATCCTTGCGTGATTTTTTTCTTTGGTGTGTGTGTATGGATATGTTTCCATTTGCATTCGAAAATTGATTTTTAAATCCTAACAAGTGGCATCAGAGGCGACGATTGACGATTCGAAATCGTATATGGTGGGAGATTGGAGCAAATGTATTCTTTTTGTTTCGATTTGTATAAATCAAATAATATTTTTTTGTCACACAAAGAAAAGAAAAATAAACAGTGCGACAATGGGCGTTGGTGCAAAGCTGTTGATTTGCGAAGGAGGCATCGTAATTTACAAAAAGCAAGAAGACGATATGGTAGCAGAAAAACCAAGGGATCTTTGGTTGCTTACTGGATTGAGATTAGGAAAGTGGTGTGTTTTGGAATTCTTAAAGGAAGCTTCTTGGAACGATTCATGGGAAGTGATTTGCATTGATCAAAAGGGTTTTGATTGGGTGTGGTTGTTGTGTTGAAATCGACAACTCAAAATTATTTTTGTTATGTCGGTTCGTATATATAGCAAAATAACTTAAGGGGGAGGTGTCTCCTAAGATTTTTAGGCATTGTGGATTTATTGGTATGGTTAGAATTTTTCAGATTTTGAATAGTCGAATGAGATTGGACATATTTGGCTTAAATCGATTTTGATGAGAGGCAATTGGGTTTGATTGTGAGTAATCAGTGTTAATCAAGAGCAATCTAGTTCAATCAATGGTAGAAAACAAATCATCAATGGATGTAGATGAGATTTTAGTTGCAGGTGGAGTCAAGTTAGACGATGATTTCCTAATTCGATAGAAGATTAGCACCATGACACATCGACGAATAGATCTCGGGCATCTCGGTAGAGAGATGAAGATCATGCTGGTTTGAGTGTGACGGATTGATGACGATAGCAGAATCGACGTCGACACTGGTTATCTTCAAGGTGGTTTGCAGAATTCAAGCCAAAATGGAAATTGTTAGGTGTATACCTTGTATTCTACGAACCCGAATAATTAGTATTTTATTTACATCAATTTGGGATGGTTAGAGTCATGAATCCACAAGAAATCTAATATGTATAGAGCTTTATAATTATATAGGGGTATGGTTTTAGGGTTTCCTATAAATAGAACCTTATAATTCTAGTTATTGTGTGGAGAGTTGAAAAAAAAGAATAGAAATGTAGGGAGAGATGAAAAAATACTAGGGACACAGGAGTAACTCTTGAGCGGGAAATCAGAGTTTATTTCAGGGCTCGAGTCATGGGTGTCAAATTTTGTGATATTTTTGATCTCGAGATTGTGCTCTCTATGATTATAATCGATTATCTCTCGCACCTATAGATATAGACAGGTTGTGCCGAATTACGTAAATCTTTGTGTGACTTTTTCTTTAGTGTGTGCATAGATGTGCTTCCATCTATCTTCGATGATTAGTATTCAAATCCCAATATATATATATATATATATATATATATAAAAGTAAATAATAAGTGAGATATTAATGAATGCCATTTTTTCAAAGAAGCAATAGACGCAACATCTTGTCTAAAATTGAACCCATTTATGTGTTGTATAGACGCAACATCTTGTCTAAAATTGAATCCATTTATGTGTTGACACATAAATGGATTCAATTTTAGACAAGATGTTGCGTCTATTGCTTCTTTGGAAAAATGGCATTCATTAATATCTCACTTATTATTTACTTTTGTTTTTGTAATTTTTTTTTTTACCTTTTTACTTCGTACAAGGTCAAGAGCACAGTAAAATCCTTAAAATCATAAATTTTAAATTGATTTAAAATTTTTTAAATTTATGAAATAAGAAATTACATATGTAAACCTGTCATTGCTCTCTTATTAATCATCGATTATATTTTATTAGCATTATATATAAAAGGAAGTTAAATATTTACATAGTTATAAATATACTTATAGATTGTATTTTTAATCTATATGCAATATTTAAATAATATTATATCAACATAATTAAAAAATATTAGTAAAATTATGAACATTCTTAAATTTGTTTCTCATTATTTGCAACTTTATCCACTTATTTATTCCTATTTTGAATAAAAAAATATGTTTGATTGTCAATCTTCTTTATAATTATTTTTCATTATTATCGTCACACAAATAATGGAATACAGACCACTCAAGCCGTCAAAGTTGCCTCTCGATTTCTCTATAATTTGGAGAGGTTTAGGAACTATTTTTTCCTATTTTCCACCATTCTAATGTTGTTCGTATGTCCTACTGACTATGGAAGCCAAAATTCGAGACACCAAATCCAACAATATAATACATGCATTTTCTCTCTTTTTTTTTTTACATGCGGTATGATTTTTATTAAATAATTGTTATCACAAATGGCTTAAATTTAATAAGCTACTGGATTATATGATGTTTAGGTTTTGGAAATATGTAATTTTCTTTGATGGGTTATGCTGTGTTCAATCGTTCATATAACAAGTAATAATTTAAAAAATGAGAATTATTTAGGTGTAAATTTTTTTTATAACTATTGAGCAGTGCAGTGGCACTGATGGAACCTTCTCACAGATCATATCCGGAGTTGGATCCCCAAAAATTTCCTTAGCAAAAAAAGTATACGTAAATTTTGAACGTTTAATCATCATATAAATTGATCTAATAATATAATAAATTAAATATTTAAAATTAAGAACAAGAAAACAAAAGTTTAAATTTAACTAATCAAACCAAACAAAACCAAAATAAACCTTTGTCATAATTAATTAGAGTCGGCTACATAAAATCTTTTACGCTATTTTGCTCTATTAAAGGTTATATCTTTAGTTAGATTCATTGATAAGCTTATATATTTTTTTAATACAGCATCCTATATCAATTTACGTATATCCCTTTCTTTAGTATTTTTATTACTCACGATCTTGTCAATTTTTTTTTACCATTGCATTAGCTGGTTTATGTTGTGTGTCTAAAGTACTATAATTTATTTTTCTTAATTTATTCTTAATTGATAAATTTAGCTAATAATGCAAAATAGTATAAAAATTAAGGTGGATATTTCTTGGATGTTTTCTTACGATATATAAAATAAAAAATAATTTTGACATTGTTCAGTTTCTTTGAAATTTTATTACGATAAATTAAATAAAAATAATAATTTTTTACATTGTCTTGGACTTATAACTCATGCCAATTTGAAAATGAAAATAATTTACTTTTATTAATGTAGAAATAAAGATAATCTACATAATAATTACAAAATTATGTTTGAAGCAGTTCATTTAGTTTAGAAAAATTTGTCAAATTATACTTCCACCATTTAATTGACAATTATTTTTTTATCATTAGTTCTATGATCTTCATTCGAAGTTCTTCATCGACAATTTATCTTTTTTTTTTTATCAATCTCTATTTATGTTTTTGAATAGTCTATTCAACAAATATTTTTGGATATTAATGTGATGATGAGGTATCAATCGATTTAATATAATGAATATAAGATTTAATAACCTAATGATAAATGCTCGATTTTAACTCTTGAACCTAAATTATGCATATGATCGTTTAGTTGAAGTATTCCATTGTAGTCAGTAAATTAAATAAATTATCACACACTAATCACTACTGTAACATTAATTTGGAAAACTATAAAAGCACTATTAAAATACTGTATGCCGATAAATTATTTTTAATATTCATAAGTTAAAAGAAACATAGATATATGCATGTCATAAAAATAACCCCATTAAGAGAACTTGAAACAAAACTTAAGGCTCCAATTGTATTTTACGTATTTCTTATTGTTCAATTCGACCAAAACAACATAAAATTAATATTTCTTCTATAAAATATTTTCCATCAAGGCTGCGTTTATTTTAATGTAAAATATTTTCTAGTAAAATATTTTAATGTAAAATATTTTATCTATTTTCTACTGTTAGGTCGATAAAAATAATGTAAAATATTTTTTCAATAAAATCTTTTACGCCCAAAGAACACATTTAATTTACATAAAAAAGATGCTAATTATTTTTCGTGTCACCAGCAGTAGTGGTGGTGGTGGTGATGACAATGATGATCCTAGCGACAACGGAAGTGTAGTGGTGGAGGTGGTTGGTAGTAGCATTGGTGGTGCAACGGTAGTGGTGTGGTGGCGGTGGACGCATGGTGGAGGTGGTGGTGGTAGCAGCAGTAATGTTAGCAACGATGATAATAATGGCGGTAGTGGTGGCAATGGTAGATGTGGTGGTGTCAATAATATGACGGCTCTCGTCGATTATTCTATTCTAAGGCTAGCATGCGAAAAGTAGACCAATAACGATGGTGACAGTAGTGACAATAATGTTAATAGCATAGTTGATAAAAAATTGTTGCTTTTTCTAAAAAAATATTTTTCAAGCATATCCCAAACACCGAAAACAAAAACAAAAGAAGTCCAAATAACCAAAATTGATTTACACAAAAAAGGGAGTAAATCATTTTTTGTGTCAATGGAAGAAATGGTAGCGATAATAGAGGTGGTGGTGGAGATGGCAGTGGCGGTGGGGGTAGTGGTGGTGGCAGGGGCGATGGTGGTGGGGTATGGCACTATTTGTGGTTGCGTGGATGGTAGTGGGAAGGGGAGGGGGGGGTGGGGGTGGTGGTGGTGGTGGTAGGATGATGATGGTAGCAATGGATCACTGTATTAAAATAGTGGCGTATTTTTATTTGAAGTTTATATTTTTTTAAAATAATATTTTTCAAAATACTAGGTAAACAGTAGAAAATAAATGTAAAAATATTGTTTTTTAAAAAACTATTTTACATGAAAAGTATTTTTCATTATAAATTATTTTACTTCAAAACAAATGGAGTCTGAGCACAATGCATGAACTATACAAAATAAAGACATGCGCAATTTACAATTAAAAAAATGACAGTTTGGTGCATGAAACTCCTACGTATACAGACCACATAGGGTTAATAGTGAAAAAACCAGATTTTTGATATGCAACACAGATATAAAAATCGCACAAACAGATAAACTAACCAACCAATAATGAGACGAGAGATTTTTATGTGAAAAACCCCAATAAGGGTACAAACCACTGGACTAATCCTAGTTCGAGAAAAATAAGCACTATATATGAGTTTGGTTACAAGAAAAGTCTTATAACACCAGTCAAATCTTCAACCTAAGGCTACCCGTCTTCTTACCGAATCCTCGTGAGTCAATCCAGTGCTTGTTTGCAGCAGAAATCCTCCTACGGACTTTGTCACTTGAGACTCCTCTCAAGTACTGAATTTTTGATGATGAAGTTGATGAACTGACAATGATCTTGAACCGTATTAAGTGACCATGAAATCGCCAATTCTTGTTTAGAAACTCCCCCTCAATATCTTACCCTAGCCTCTCAAAAAACCAAACAAAACTAAAAACCCTCGCTGCAGCCCTTTCCTAAACTCAAACCAGTGTCTATATACCCTCAGGCTGCTAACCCTACCTAACCTAAAATATGTCCTCAAGATAGACCGCTCGAGCATTCTTTAGACCGATCGAGCGGTCTTGCCAAAACCATGCACACAAAAAATTGTTGCAGAATGTCATGACTTGGGAAACTCTGAATTCATCCTTCTGATCTCAATCCTACATAAATGCCCTTTCCGAAGAAGAACAAGCGTCATATCGAAAGAATATTATTAAGGAAAATAATAAGTATGATTGTGTCACAGACTTGCCAACAAGAGGAGAAAAAGACTTAGACAAAAAAAAATCCTAACAATCTTCCCATTTGGCAATTCTGTGACAACCAACAGTTAATCCTAACAAATTAAGATACCGAGAATTTCACAAGCCAATAAGAAAGAAAAAATGAACAGAACCATGCCAAATAATACCCAACAATGTAGCTCAATGTACCAAAAAAAAATTTCAACAAAAAAAATATCCAGCATCCAACCAAAAAGATATATCAATATGTATCTTAATGTTCCACAAAGCACCATAACAATTTGTCAAAATGAAAAGTCTCCAGCCAAAAATGTATCTCTATCAAAACCATAAAGAAAATCTATCAACAACCAATGTATCTAATGTATCTCCCCCTTCGGCACTGAATTGCCGAAGAGAGGCATCAGAAATCACTGAGGAGGGGGTAGATAGGCACTGACAAACACCATAAACTCCTGCTGCTCTTGCCAGACCATCTGTGTATGCTAAAGTAAACCCTGAACATCAGCGCGGAGTAAATTGACGTCCTCGCGTATCAGCCCAACCTCAGCCTCCATCCTCGTCAAACGGGCAAGAACCTCGGGCTCGGGAGGAAGATCGACATCCGGATCAAGACCCAGCTCCTCGGGGTCAGTAGGCTCATCACCAGAAGGACCTACAGAAGGAGAAGCCCGAGGAATATGTGACGAACTCTGCTTAAGGTTGGTATTGGAGATAGGCTTCGGAAGGAAAGTATGCTCATATGGGTGAGACCCGGAATGGTATTTGGGGACACGAAGGGAGCGGAGATATTGAGTGATGAAGAATCCAAAAGGAAGCCCAAGGGAAGATTTGCCACTGACCACCCTAACGAGAGCATAAAACATGACAAGACTCACATCAACAGCTTGACGATTGGCAATGGCCCACATTAAATAACCGTGAGGCTGGGAGATCTCAGATGTATGACCTTTAGGAGCAATATTGGCACAGACAATAAGATTAAGTAGACGATAATCTGGGGTAAGATCCCGTTGAGGGATCAGGACATTAGCTACCCAAGAACGGGTATACCCACATATGGTCGAAGCAGTAGGACCATAATCAAACGTTTCCTCACGAAAAAATGAGGAACGAGGGAAAATGGGGTCAAGGGGTCGAGACTCTAGGCCAAGCCACGAGGCGATAGTGTCCGGTGTAAGAGAGAAGTCAATGCCGCGGACATGCCCCGAAAACGTGTCAATCGCAGACCATTGTTCCACCAGAGAGTTATAAAACTCTCGGACTAGAGAAAGGTTAACGGACAAGAACGACTGGAAAGACAACAGGGAGTCCCACTTAAGGGCGAGGAATGCAGCAATGATGGGATTATTTGGGAAATCCCGAAGAACCACACTCCGTTCTAGTAGAACGGGCCGCTTGGCATAGGATTGGAGATAGGTTGACAAAAGGGTCTTTGAAGAAAACCTACGTGATAGTTCGTTAACATTGCCGGGGGCTGTGGATTTTTCTCTATATTTGGGGGGCATGGTGCTAGGGATCATAAGACCACATGTAAGAAAGACAAACAACCCCAAACCAAAAAGCCCGAATCACACAACCAACAGAATGAGAATAAGCAAGAATAGGGGAGGAGAAGAAAACCAAAAAAAAAACAACAACACAAAAAACAACAAAAACATAAGATAGAGAACACAAACTAACCCTAAAATAAGAACTAAACAACAGAAAAAACAAAAAAAAAAAACCCTAAAACAGATATAGAGAAGAACTATGAGAGAAACGTACCTGAGAGAAGAACACCCTACACGGATAAACCCTAGCAAGCTTGGAGCTTGAGAAGAAAGACCTCTCGAGGGAGACGACAGCACAGAGAGAAGAGAGAGATGCCCGAAACTAATGAGAAAAGAAAACGTTTGAAGATGATTTGAAAAACCCTTAGGCGCGAAGACCGCTCGATCGGTTTTTAGACTGCTCGAGCGGTGTTACCTCTGCAACACCAAAACAGAAGGACAACAGAAAGAACTGAGAGGGGAGAAAGACCGCTCGAGTGACCGCTCGATCGGTCTCTCGAGCGGTGAAATATAACCTTCGGTAAAAGGACCTGCAGTCGAAAGAACCGAGGGATACAAAAGGCCGCTTGAGTTACCCCTCGATTGGTCTAAAGACCACTCGATCGGTCTTAAGACCGCTCGATCGGTCTTACACCAAAAAAATGAGACACCTCACAAGACCAGAACAAGGCAAAGATACCTGAGACAAACAAGACTAAAAAAAAACATAAAACAAAACCCAAAAAAAATTTAAGGGGGACGACACACAAGAGAAGAATTAGGTACCATGTCGATATCCATCCCATATAGATGCAATGCTCAATGACACACCCAAATGCAAAACTATGAATCTATGTGACACAGTCCACTCATATAGAAGAGGGCATACATTTAGAATGACTTCTATGTTATCGTATGTGTGTGCATTGTTGTGAACATAGGAAGAAGATTGTATCACATATTGAACCCAACAGCGCGATATTCTTTAACTGTATCAGAGAATAGGGAATTGCATATAATGATCCCATTTCAACCCAAACAAGCTTGTCAGACAAACTCCCCCTTAGTCCAGGCACAAAAAAACGAGCATAGTTCCACTGGCGGCTGCCACACTAAGACGTGCGAGAAAGTAAGGCACGCCTAGGTAGCCATTTCCAGAGTCAACATTTTCAAGATAGCCACAAATGCAAAGGCGGCTTTCACACTAATACGAACGAAAAAGCAAGGCTCGCATAGGTAGCCATTTCCTTAGAGACAAACGCATATAGGCACTCAAACTGAGGCGGCTACACACTATGACGTACGAAAAAGCATGGTGCGCATAGGTAGCCATTTCCTCGAACAACAGAACAAAAATTTTCCCAGACCAGAGAGACATTTATCTTTAAAGCATATAAGGGTTGTCTATAGTTCATTTCATGCAATCATGTATATCTGATACGCAATGAGAAATCAAACACCAGACAATTCTAAAAGATGAAAAATCAGTCTAACCCAAGTCACCAGAGGTGTACAGAATATAATTAGATCCGAATGTATAGCCAAAGATATATGAGAGGACCAGCCAACCACAGTGAATAGCAAGACACCGGATGTAGAAACAAACAAAGCAAACATACAGGTACACGAATTTCAATAGGTACTTAAAACTTCAAATATAGAGTCTAACTTCCCCCCCCCTTTTTTTTAAAGAAAGAGAAAGACTACTCGACAAGACAGACTCCTAGAGTCTTCCTAAGAAACTCAAACCGAGGATGATCAAGAGGTTTAGTGAGAATGTCTGCTTGTTGTAACTCGGTGTTTATGTGTTCAAGAATCACAATGCCATCTTCTACGAGGTCCCTAATAAAGTGATGACGGATGTCAATATGCTTAGTTCGAGAGTGTTGAACAGGGTTCTTAGAAATGTTTATCGCACTAGTGTTGTCGCAATACAACATGATAGGAACTTGTTCAAACCCGTAATCAGACAACATCTGCTTCATCCATAAGAGCTGAGTGCAACCACTCCCAGCTGCTATGTATTCAGCTTCAGCTGTAGAGAGAGATATGGCATTTTGCTTTTTGATGTGACAGGAGACAAGATTGTTTCCTTTGTAAAAACACCCACCCGAGGTGCTTTTTCTATCATCAACACTCCCGGCCCAATCAGCATCAGAAAAACCCATGATATTAGCAATAGTATCATATGTAAACCAAATCCCATACCCAGATGTCCCATTCACATATTTGATTATACATTTCACAGCCTGCAAATGAGACTCCCTGGGACTTGCCTGATATCTAGTACAAACCCCAACACTGAAGGCAATGTCGGGGCGACTCGCAGTCAAGTACAACAGACTTTCGATCATACTTGGGTATATGGTCTGGTCAACAGGTTTACTAGATTCATCTTTGGACAGCTTGGTTGTGACACTCATAGGAGTTCTAGCATGCTTAGAATTGTCTAAACCATATTTCTTGACCAGGTTCTTAGCATACTTAGACTGAGAGATGAACATACCAGATGAAGTTTGTTTAACCTGTAGACCTAAAAAGTAGTTCAACTCTCCCATTAAGCTCATCTAAAACTCACTGCTCATCTCTTTAGAAAACTCTTTCACTAAAACATCGCCAGTAGACCCAAAAACTATGTCGTCAACATAGATTTGAGCTACAAGAATATCATGGCTCTGGGTATAAATGAATAGAGTTTTGTCGACGCCACCCCTATAAAATCTTTTTTCTAACAGAAATGAGGTCAGCCTATCATACCAAGCTCTGGGAGCCTATTTCAGCCCATACAGAGCTTTTCTCAGTTTTAGAACATGATTAGGCAACGTCGGGTCAACAAACCCTTTAGGTTGTTCAACGTATGCCTCTTCTTTAAGATCACCATTCAAGAATGCACTTTTTACATCCATTTGGAAAAATTTGATGTGAAGTTTACAAGCTATTGCAAAAAGGATTCTAATAGATTCGAGACGAGTCATAAGGGCAAAAGTCTTATCAAAGTCAATGCCTTTAACTTGAGTGTATTCCTGTGCAACCAATCTAGCCTTGTTTCTAATCACCTCACCAAACTCATTAGTTTTATTCTTAAATATTCATTTGGTGCCTATGACATTTTTGTCAGAGGGTCGAGGGACTAGTTCCCACACATTGTTCCTAGTAAATTGCTCTAATTCCTCATGCATGGCATTAGTCTAACAATCATCAAACAAGGCCTCATTGACATTTTTCGGCTCAATTAATGACAAATAACAAAGACAAGTTACCTCATCCCGGATTTGACGCCGAGTCCTCATTCTATCGGTGACTTCTCCAAGTACTTAAGACACTGGTTGATTGAGCTTTACTCTCGCAGAAGGCTTCACGCCTTTCTTTTGAGAACCTTTGGGTTCTGCTTCTTGCACTTGACTTCCCTGTTTCACATTAGTAGGGGTCTTCTCACCAGAGTCCTCACTTGCTTCCAATGTAGCTTGGCTTTTACATTTTTCAGCTTGCGGTTCTTCAAAGTATGTGTCACGCCCCAAAACCTAGGGTCACGTGAAAATCTACCAAACATCAATTTTACGAAAATAAGTTTTCATACATTCAAAAGCACCTGTTGAAATCAAATGAAAACCCAATATGCATCTCTCATAAACAGTAAACATTATGTAAAACATGCATAAGTATATCGCCGTATGGCGTACAAAACCTGCCTTCAGGACTAGGCATACCAAAAGGAAAACTACCGAAGGTCTTCCGTCATCCGTTATCACGGGCACCACAAGATCTACTCAAGATCATCCTCCATGTCATCACCTGAAAATGGTTTTATACAGAAAATTCCACCTGTGAGCCGAAGCCCAATAGAAACAGACAATAAAGCTGTAAAGCAGAAAATATGCAATTACAAGCATACAAGCTCAGCCACAGGAGCTAAAAAGTTTTCCATCCAGAAAATCACCAGTTTTCCATCAGACTAATACGAGCCTCAAAACGGTTTTATTTCATAAAACCCCACATTTCTGTCCTCAAAACCATGCATATCATATAGTGGGAGCTAACTCAACCACAAGCTAAAAAGGTTTTACATCATAAAATCCCACGTTTTCCCATCAATTCCCAAAACAGTTTTTCCTTCACAACTAAGCATTTATACAATGCAAAACACATTTTACAGTTGAAAGAAAATAATAACCAAAACATTACTTTTCCACGCGGATCACACACCGAGAAAAGATAAAAACAGTAAGCTGTAATAAAATAGTATGCTCCACTCAGGCTACACCGCCGAGGAGAAAAGGTAAAACGGTAATTAAAACATTGTTCCCTCACGGAATGTACCATCGTGGAAAAGAAAAATAAGATCCTATGTACCGACTCAATCACAAGAGGATAGAGGTAGCAATTATAGACCCCTGTCCAGTATCTAACCTCCAGATATCGTGGGATCGCCTAGATACACATAGGTTCTATACGGAGCACCATGAATGTAACCACTCAACTTACGGGTTATGACCTCGAGGGAGCTGAGCACCCATCCATCTCAATTTACGGGGACTAACCCGAAGGACCTGAGTAC